>PVHP010032194.1:0-20458 GCA_004024765.1 Zapus hudsonius | reverse complement strand
AAAAAAAAAAGATTAGCGAATGGATGCTTTAATTTATTTTTCTTATGTGCTTGGAGCATAGCTTTAAGGTATATAGTGATAAAGAGTAGGTAAAGATTAGATTTGGGGTTTTTTGGTGGGGAAATATTTAAGTACTTTGTAAAAATGAAACCTTAATTAGTATTGAGCTATATTCTATAATACTTTTTCATTTTTGTTAATGTGCCCACATAAAATAACTTAAGCATTGTTTATATGTATGCTATTTTGTATTTTGTCACTTTACAAACTGATTTTTAAAAAGATATGTTGAATTTCAACATCTATTTTATTATACTTTCTATAAGTAGTCATCTCTTAATAAATGCTATAGATTTAGGGTTTTTTAATTTTAATAAGGTTTTGAAAATATGTAATGGGGACTTATACAAGATTGGAATCTAGAGAGAATCTAGAGAGAACAGAGTTTTTAAAACTTCTTGAAATAATGTAAGACTCATAAAGTGCATGAAATTCACTATCCAGATTCACAATTTTCTTTATATTTTTCCATATTTACCTAATTCTTCATTTTATACATACATTTTTTCCTGAACTACTTGAGAGTTGGCTGCATCTGTCATGCCCTCTAGTTTCTATTTGCCATATCTAAGTCTTCTGTTTTAGTTTTCTAAGAACAAACATATTAACAATGTAGATTTGATAGACCTCCTACTGATTTAATAATTTAAGTAGTGTTATAGAATATGTTTAGTGGGAAAATCTAGAAAGGGGGAAAAACAAAGCCTTGACCTGGCCAAGCATGTGTCATGAAGGCATAGTAGAAATACTTATTTATACCTTCCATAAATATTTGAGTGCCCAGGTACCATACTTGGCTGTCTTGAGGTCATAATCTAGCATATAAAGGGAGGTATATGCAATAAGCAACCAAATAAGACATTGCAGTGCCATGTGGCAAACACTACAATAGGATCGGCACAAAGCCATTTTGGTTAAAGGGTCATTGATAACTTTGAGAATGAATTACATATATACAATTCAGAGGATGAAAGATTTGAGGGAAAAGGATTGCAGAGAATTAAAGGATTAATGAGTGGCTAGGAAGTGAAGGAAGTCTTAGTCAGGGTTCTCTAGAGTGACAGCTGATAGACTGAAGATGTGTTATAAGCTTGCAGGATCCAAGCCCTAACAATATGTGTCTGCTGGCTGATAAGTGGAAGAACCTGATAGCTGCTCAGTCCGTGAGGCTGGATGCCTCAGCATCCCCATCTGAAACCAAAGGCCTGAAGGGTTCCTGGAAAGCCCAATGAAGCTGGGTCCCAGTGCCCAGAAAGGATAGCAGCGGCAGCATAGAACACTCACTGCCAGGGGAAGATCTTCCTACCCCCCTAGTCCTTTCTGGAAACACCCCCACATACCTGTTCACCAGATGCGTCTATTAACTTAATTCCTAATCAGGCCAAGTTGACAATAGAATTTAACTTTCACAAACATTCTGTCTGTCATGAATTTAGGAAATTTGACAGTGCTGAGAAAAGTTCCACAAAAGGAAAGTGCACAGAAGAATTGAATATTTTTCTGCCCCCCCCCCCCCAATATGCTGGCATGGTTAAGTATCAGACATGCTGGAGGAGGAATGAGCAAGATCCTATGACATGTTTAGCTTTGGAGGGGGAAAACTTGAAGGAGGAATGAGAAAGAATATGTACTGAACATTTCTAGCTAATTCTTTCATAGAGCTGTACTACACAGAAAAGTAAAGTTACTCTTAAACTGCTTAGGATTTAAGGTTGTCATCTAATTCTTACCTTTCTGATTTTCACATAAAAGAATGAAAGGTAATTGCATGCAACTTTTCATTACTGTTTTGTTTCATTTCTGTTTATTTCATTTCAATGTTTTTTCTCTTCCTGCATGATAAGGAGAGCTGTTCTTTTCACCTCTGTTACCTGTCATTTTCTTCTTCCTCCATTTTCACAGCATGCTATTTCTCTGAGATGTTCCAGCAAGCAGGCCAAGCGTCACATTGACTTCACAGAAGAACAGGCTGAGCTGACACCTGTAAGTTCTGTAAACATGTCATGGGGCTATTTAAATATCCATAAAAAGGAATCATTCCTTAGAACTGGTAAACCTTGTCATATTACCTCAAATTTTCAGAACCAAGTAAGCAACTTTTTAATATGGTGCCATTGAATATTAATACCCAAGGTGAATTATATAGGTGGTAGCTTATCTGATAGAGGGAATTTTGTTATTGGAACCACATTTCTTATTCTGAAGCTAAGGGTTCTCATCCATTTCTTAAGATACTGACAGATTTCACCATTCTCAAGGATGAGGTTGTCAAGTGCAATGTCTCTTCTGCACTGATGCTTTTTTTTTTTTTTTCAAAAATACACTCTGGTTAGTAGTTGGCAAATCTGGATGTTTCAGAGCTGCACTATTTGCTAAGTTAGCACTAGCCACATGTGGTTGGTCTGATTTGAGATGTGCAGCAAGCTGGGCATGGGAATGCATACCTGTAATCCAGACACAAGAGGCTCCCTGGGGCTTGTTGGCAGCCAGCCTAGCCAGATTAGAGAGCTCCAGGCTCAGTGAGAGACCCTATCTCAAAAACTAAGGTGGAGAGTGATTGAGGAAGACACTAACATTGACCTCTGACCTATACATGCATGCGCACACACACGCACACACATACTTGGAAAAAATATACACTCTGGGTTTTGAAGGGTTAGTATAGAAAAATGTAAATACTACATTTAATTTCTTGTATTACTGGTTGAAATGATATTTTGGATGTTTTTGACTAAATAGACGATATGAGTACTGCATTGCTTTCTTTTTGTGCCTTTTTGATGTGTTAGAATGGTCTTTTTCCTGGTGCTGAAAACCATACCCAGGACTTTGCTCTTCCTAGGCAAGCACTCTTCCACTGGGCTAAATTCCCAACACTACGCTTTTTTAAGTGAATGTGATTACTAGAAGTTACACTTCTGGCTTGTATTATATTTCCATTGGACATTGCTGCTTCAGTCTTGTGAAGCAAAAGGAAAAAGACAGCCGGGCGTGGTGACGCACGCCTTTAATCCCAGCACTCCGTGAGGCAGAGGTAGGAGGATCACTATGAGTTTGAGGCCACCCTGAGACTACATTGTGAATTCCAGGACAGCCTGGGGTAGAGTGAGATCCTACCTCGAAAAATTTTAAGATTAAAAAAAAAAAGGAAAAAGACAGCTAAATCCCGATTTCTACCCAACTAATTCAGATTCCTCTCTACCCTTTCCTACCTCTCCTCCTATCCTTTAAAAAATATTGGACATACCATTAGTATTCAGTAAAATGATTTCACATCCCACTAATAGGTTTTATCTTGCTGAGTGGAAAACATTTTTCCAGCCTTACCTCTAGTCTTGCTGCTAACATTTTTAAGCATCAACTACACTTTCTACCATGCTTGGTTTGTCTTGTTTAACTGCCCAAGCAGTAGATCTCATTTCTTTTAGTCTCAACATTCTTCTTACAACAAATAATTCATAACACTATCTTTGCTATCAAATTAAACTCATTGTTAATGCAATTGATCTATATATGTATATGTATGTATATATATACTTTGTATATAAATGTAATACCCTAATACTTAATATGAAGGGAAATTAACCAAAAATAACATAATAATATTGGGTCTGGGGAAGATGGCTCAGGGGTTAAAGACTCTTGCTTGCGGAGCCTGTCAAACAGAGTTTGATCCTTCCCCAGCACCCATGTAAAGCGTGATACAAATGATGTGTGCTTCTGTGTCATAGCAATGGGTGGAGGCATGAGACTCAAAGCCCATAGGCCAGCTAGACTGGCATTCATTTGCCCCAGCAAGAGTCCCTGCCTCAAAGAAGATGGAAGAAGGGCACAGCCAGCTAAAGATTGTCTGCTGACCTCCGCATGTGCTGTAGTATACACATGTGCGCGCGCGCACGCACACACAGTATTTTACCCCCACTTGTAATTAAGAACTTTAGGTGAAGACAGATCAATCAGAAGGGTGTGTGTGTGTGTGTGTGTGTGTGTGTGTGTGTGTGTGTGTGTGTGTTTTCACAAATAAACTCAGAAATAATGGCTGTGACACATTTGTGTATAGTGAAAGAAAAATGGAAATGACCTTAATTGAAGTAGGTATATTGATAGCTAAGACAATTCACAGTACAAAGTAGAGACAATGGAAAAGAACAAAACTCATTGAGCTCCTCTTACCTTGGCCTGCTGAGTGTTTGGACTATAGGAACACCCCATCACATCTGGCTCTTTAGATGAGTTTCATTTATAATTACAATGATGAAGTCATTCCCCCCCCCCAAAAAGTCATTCCCATCATTAAATGGGATGAAGTAGTGATACTTTTGATATTTGAATTTATATAACATACATTCTCATATTTTATATAATCAAAAGTACTACTGTGCCCAACTAATTCTGTCTGTTCTTAATGTTTTATCTTTTTAGTGATAAATCATGGGAAACATGTTTTTCTTATCCGTTTTTATTATTTTTAAAGTGTGTTGAGAGAGACTAGGTATAGGTTCATCTTGAATTAAAACAGCTTTAACAATACAGACAATAATTACCACATAGCAAAGTTAACGAAGTGAGCGTGTTTAAGTTGGTATTATCTTTTATGAATGTCTTAAAGTCATGTGCTTTTTAGAGTGCAGACAGCTCAAGTATCTGTAATATATATTTCTGTCCAAAGAACTTCTTGGTAAAAATAGTTTGGAGCTGCAGATAAAAGGGTTCATTTAACAAGTAGAAGGGGGTGATTCACCTTTTGGAGTGTAAATATATGAAAAGTGTCTACAAGATCTTTATCTGCTTTCTGTCAGCATTTATATTAAATGATAAATTAATGAGGAGAAAAAAAATAGTTTGGTATCGATTTGTAAAGTATTATAGAGCATTTTCTGTACAATATCATTCAGCTGTCCATGCATTGATTTAAATGAGGATAGTAATTACATGGTGTTAAATACTAATTTATTAAGGGACCAGAAAGTCCAGATTATATACATATCAAAACAGTTGCAATTTTAAGATAAATACAGTTGCACTTACCTTACAACATGTTACTAAAAAGTTATTAAGGGTATAATGATAGCCAGGGACTATTATTCACATCATTCTTAGAAAAATATATTAATTGAATTAATTCAAGGGAAAACAATATTCATGATATTCATGTGGTATATAAGCCCTGACTGTATTAATGTGGTCCTATAATGAATAGATTAATAAAAGTTTACTGAATACTGTTATCAGGTAAAATACTTGTGAATATTTTTCCTCTTGGTATATCTATCATTGAATTGATCAGAAATACTTGGCAGAGTTTTTTAAAAGTGTTTCATGTTCTCAAAAGAATGTATTATAAAAAGCCGCATAGATCTTGCACAGGTTTTAATACCTGGAAGGACTATGTTTAGTCACCTTGTTGTTAATACCTGGTACACAGCACTCTTGAACACTGGCCTAGGAGCCAAACTGGCTCTGATACTGGCATGTGTTAACCAGAACACATCACAGACCCAGCAGTTGGCAGAGTTGCCTGGACATACCCCTGGGCACAGAAGGTGTCTTTACTTCCCACCTCCTTTACTTTTCTTTTTGTTTTATAATATTATTTACTTATGGCCATATTTCACTTATACAAAAATACATGAGATTAATTATAAAGAGTCATTCTGCTTTGTCTGTTTTATATTTTTAAACACATAAAGCCTCTACTGACTTCTGTTATTGCTTTTTTTGTTTTGTTTTGTTTCTCTCTTCCTGCACAAGCACTCCTATCTGGACAGGGAAACCTCCCTTCTTCTGAGAAACATTGCAGGAAAACCTTCTCATTTGCTGACCAAGGTGATACCACTGCTTTCCACATGCATGTAACTATTTGCTGCCTTATAGATAGCATATAGTTTGTGTACTCTGAGAGTATTGCTTTCTGATTTTAGCACCTTTAATAGAGGTACTTTTTCTCTTGCTGAAGGTAACTATCTACCAAATCTTAATGACTTATTAATATTCAGAGTAGAAAATAGTCCAGCAATTTCTGCTAGTTTTTATATTTTATGAATGGTTAGTAGTCTTACAAGTATATCACACTTTTCCTAGCTTAATGTTCTACTGCATTTTAAAGCCTAAAAAACATTGCTTTAACTTAGCTTTTGCTACTAATGGTTTCATCCTATGAGTTTCTTTTTTTTTCTTTAGCAATCTTTACAGTCCTTGTCTATCTTATCACCTGGTTCTGTCTATATAATTAACAATAATCAAAAAAATTAGTTTTCTGTTCTCAGGTCTCCACCCTCAGTTCTTTGATTCAGTCCAGTTGGATTTTCATTAAGATACTATTTATTTTACAGCAATTTAAAATCTTTTAACAATTATCATCATTAACTAGGGCATAATTCAGTTAGGGAGATGAATGACTTTCTACCTATTTTCTTGGCATATCTTTATTTCATTATCTTATTTACTAATGTAATGTTCAATTCAAGAATATGACTTGCTTATAGTTTCTAAAAGCATATATATGTATTAATGGTATTAGATCTGAGGTTATTTTTTTGTTTCTCATGTATACTTATAAAAGAAGATAACTGACTTAAAATAAAATCTTTCCAAGAAGTAGCTCAAAAGAAAAAAAAATCTGATAAAATAAGCAGTGGAACCATTTTCCCCCGAAGTTTGTTTTCTACAGTATAACTCCATCATGATTGGAGTTAGAACCATGAAGTCAGGCAAGTGTAGAAGTCTAAGCAGGTCTCAGCAGTTTTCTTTTCATTTCCCCAGCTTCTCTTCTTTATCTGTTGCAATTGACCCTCAAAGCTTCAACTAGGATCTCTGCTCTAGATGAGAGCAATGGCTGGCTCCCCTCCTCTTTTCCCCTCCCCTATCTATCCTTCTCTCCCTTTCCCCTTTCCTTCTTCCTAATAGCAAATAGCTATTAGGGTTTCCTGGAACTTTATTGGCATTGTACAGCATTGAAAGCATGTAGATATTTAGCCCCTTACCCTTCTTTTCCCGGAGCTCCACAGTTGATGGCATTTCTGTTTCTGTTTAGGATATTGCCATTCTTGAAGTAACACAGGTTAAGCACTCTGATCACCCTCATCACCTTTCCCCTCAGTCTCAAATCTGGAATGAAGCCTATCTGGAATATTTGTTGATTTCACCAATCTGTTTCATTGCCCACAATCTGTTAATAGGCTCTTACCTCTTATCAGAACATGACCCCAGTCTCTCAACTTTTGTCTGTCTCATGTCCATTTCTTATGCTACTCAGATTAAGTTTGGTGCTTTATCATTTCTGTGGTCCATATATTTACTCATATTTATTGATTCACATACTATGCACGGTACTAGTATACAACATTGTATAAAATGGACATATTCCCCATCCATAGAGCTCACAGTCTATTTATGAAGATATAACAGCCTAGTACATGCCTATCATCTCTGCACTTGGGAGGTGGAAACAGGATGAGTAGTTCAAGACCTGCTTTGGCTACTTAGTGCATTTGAGGCTGGCAAAAGATAACTGATATGCATGTAGAAATGTCTAAATTGTATTATGTGCTGTGAAAGAAACAGCACAGAGGAACTTACCATGTTTGAGAACTGAAGAAGAGCCATGTTGCTGGAGTCACCATGGTTAAGTGAAGGTATGTGTTTTAATTTAGGGCATTGATGTTTCTCCTTAAACGCAGAGGGAAACTATTGAAAATATAGAACCAGACATTTACTGAGTATCTTCCATGTGCCACTTCTTCTGGCCCTGGTAGTACAGGCAGTAAGCAAGTTCTTCCTGTAGGAAGAGTTTCACTTGACAAGTTTGAATATCTCCTTCTGCCCCATGGGATGGCAAAAAAGATTTCAATATGAGAGCTATTCCTGTTTACATGTTATATTTATTTTCTCAAATGGTGGTATTCATGTATTTGGCCAACATCTAGATCTAGCTACATAAGTAGCACTGTGCTTATGTAATAAGAAATTTGAGCTGGAATGTAATTCAGTAGCCTAGAACCTAAACATTTAATAAGAGTAGGTTTGGGACAGCTTAGAAAGGCTGGCAGATATTCCTAGACAATCCAGGCCACAGCACCTCTGAGATGGACCTCAGTCCTGTCAGCACCCTCTGTAACAGAACACCTAGCTGTTGTGACGGTCAGTCAAATATGTGCCCCCTTCCTTTTGGTGCTGGGTGCTGAACAGGGCCTTTCACACACTCATCACTGAGCTACCTCCACCTCAAGTGTGCACACCTCTTACTATCTGTGGACATTCTGGCTCTACTTATAAAAAGAGCTAGTGCATCAGTTTCCAACCACTCAGGCAGGAGTCTGCCAACATTCAAAAACTGCTTCAAAGGTAACTCACCATTTTCTCTGTTTCAGAAAAGAGATATTTTTACATTACTGGCCATTTTTTATTTAACATGCAATTTTCACTTGTCAATACCCCAAAGCTTAAGCTGTGACTATTAAAGACAGTAGACACTGTGATGTAAGCATCTGCATTTATTACCTTGGAAGGAAAACAATCTTTCTGAGCCTTAGTTAATTGGTACAGTGGATCTAAAACAGATGCAGGCCTTGTATTTGTGTTGAAACTGAATTGAGATACCATATGTAGCATGCCTTGTAATTGTAGTGAGTTCTAGATGTTCAGTTAATGTTTTCTTAATGCGAGTATTAAGCAATTTCATGGTTTATTTAAGGAAATAAATTAATTATTGCTATAACTATTTTGGGTCTAAGCAGTGTAATAGAACAGAGCATTTAGTAGATGTAAAATTATATGTCAGTCCCAAGTTCTCTTTGAATCATTTTAATTTAGTGCAATTTTAATTGTTGTAATTTTTGAAATAAACAGGATTCCAGAGAAACTAACCTTTATTTAGCTCCTTACTTTCATTTGGGTTTGTTCTGATCCCATAAGGTCTTTCTCAGTTGAAGTCATTCATTGGGTCTTAGTTGTAACTCTCAAAGTGCAGGTATCCTAATATTTACACCACAGGTAATGTTCTAACACTGTAACCACAGCATTAGTTTTCATTTAATCATAAGATCTTTGCCAGTTTTTGTCCTGTATGTAAATTTGAGTAGGCTTGGCATTTGATGGCTATTGATAGTCACACAAGGCTTTTTTTCTGTAGAAAATAGGTTGTCTCTTACACTTTTAAAAGAAGTAAGAAAGAAACTTGTTTTTATATGAGTGAGGTATCATTTACTTGTGTTTAGGATAGCTGTGAGACAGTATGAAGAAAGGGATAGTTAAAAGATAGGGGACAGGAAACTGAAGAGACTAAGCAGGTTTTGCCCTCTGTATTTGTTAGTGAACATAGGTTGATTGCCTTTATAAATAAACCATTGGAAGTCTTTTAAACATATCCTGTAAACACATTAAAGATTTATTAGTCTGTCCCTTTATTGCACAATACTAAGAGTTTAAGATGGTTTCTTTTCTCTGATATTATGGTCAAAAGATATAGCTATGGCTTAACTATATAAGATATAAATAGAATTCGCAGAGGAAGCACAAAGTACTAAGGTTCATGCAACTTGGTTATTTTTATTTTCATTGCTCCAATAATGATATCAAATATCAAAAGAGGGATCATGAGCAATTTATACCTCTGAAAGTTTCTATCAAAGATTATCCTTGTAATAAAGCAGGAAAGATTATAGTTTGTATATTTTGAAGTTAAAAGGTGTGCTCTTAAATTTGGGCTTGATACTATTTTTTTGCATCGACTAAGTTATAAGGACTAGGGATGTAGCTCAGTGGTAGATCACTTATTAGTATGTGCAAGACTCGGGGTCAACCCCCAGCACAGCAAAAACCAATTTCTGTAGCTACTAAAGAGTAGCATTTGAGCAAATGAAATAAAAGCTGAATTTGTATTTGTTAGCTGCTTTGCATAAAAAGCAGACTCCTTATTATGGTTAGGAAGTGTAAGAGGTTAAATGTATGTTACCTCTTTATTTTTTTTTTCCCAGTACTGGGGATTAAACTCAAGGCCTCATGCTTGCTAGACCAGTGCTGTACCACTGAACTATATCTCCAGCCCCGAGCTATATCTCCAGCCCCTAAATGTATGTTAGTTGGTTGCACAGTCCTCTTTTAACTTTTTATTGACAACATATAGACAATTATACCATGATCATAATACACTCCTACTACCTTTCCTTTCCCTTCCTTCCAAGTCTATCCCCCCCCAATCCCTTCTTTCCAACTAGTCTCTTCTATTTTGATGTCATCATTGTTTCCCTTTTATGCAGGTCTTACGTAGGTAGCCAGTTGTTGTAGTTAACTTCTTGTTGCTAGCAGAAAGTACCCAACCAAGAGCTGTTAGTGGGAGGAAAGGGTTTATTTTGGCTTGCAGATGAATACCATGACCACTTTGGGTCTAAAAGTATTGCAAAGCACTCCTCTCCTTCCTTTGGCTCTTACATTCTCTTCCACAATGGCTCCTGAGCCTTGCAGGATGTGATAGAGATGTCTGTCTTTTTTATTGAACACTCCCTGTCACTGTCACTTCTTAGCACTTGGCTAAGACCCCAGTGGTCACCAACATCTGAAAAGAGAAGCGTCTCTAACCAAAAGTGAGAATAGCATTAATACATGGGCATAAACGTAAGTATTCAGAGGGCAGTTTATTTAACCAGACAACAGTAGAACTTGCAAAGTCCACTGCTGATTAAGGCTGTTGACAACGTCCCCACTTCTACCCACCCCCAATAAGCTGCATAGCTCTTTCCAGTATCCTGACAGCTAGTCACCAGGGAGGAGGCTTCCAGCTCAGCTCCAGCTTCATTTCTCAGTGACCTGCAGCCAAGCATACAGCGTCTTCAGTAATAGAGTCTTACCATCTATTTATCATGGGCATATACAGGTCTCTTATTTGGTGAATAACTTCCAGTAAGTGGATCAGGAACTATCTTTATATTTTCTTTTGTAGACACTTTTAGAGCAACCCTCTTTGTCATGTCATACACAATAATTTCATTGCTACAGTTTGACTCCTGACAACCACAGATCATTTTATTAGCTGCATTGTTCTGGCTTTTCCACGATGTTCTATAAATAGAATTGTACAGTATGTAGCCTTTTCAAATTACATTCCTTTACTTTAGTAATATGCATTTAGGATTCCCTCTTTTTGTTGGTTGATACATCACTTCTTGTTATTGCTGCATAGTGCTCAGTTGTTCAGATATACTGTAATTTATTCACTTACATCCTAGTTGCTTCTAAGTTTTGGAAATGATGTAGCACCTATGTGCAGGTTTTTTATAGACATAAGTTTTTAGCTGACATGGGCAAACACCTAGAAGTATGGTTACTAGATTATACAGTAAGAGTACATGTAATCTTGTGAGAAACAGCCAAGTTCTCTACCACATGGTGTCCCTCTTTGTATTCTCACTAGCAGTGAGCGTGCATTCTCATTGTTCCACACCCTCACCAGCACTCATGTGTAGTAGTATCTGTCCATTTGCAATTCCCTAATGACTAAGACTATCACTGTCTTTTCATATGCTTATTTGCTATCTGTATTTCTTTATGAGGTAGAATAATTCCTGTTGATGGGGTATAATCCTAATAATTGGTGTTGAGGTATTATAAAATAATTATTCCTAGTTTTGCTTTTCAATATTCATCTTCTTGTTTTAAAGGGTTTTTTTTTTTCTACATTTTGGACAATAGTTCTTGAAGGAATATCCCAGTCTATGGCTTGTTACTCTCTTTCATATTCCTTTTTTAACCTTGAAAATAAAAACTAAAATAAAAAGCCCCAAAAATATCTTCTAGATATTTTATGTGTGCAGATTAGTTATTATAAAGAATTTTCAACTTAGAAGTTCTTGCTTATACTCCATATATGCAAAGCTTTGATTCCATATGCCAGCTTTTCCTCATTAGACTTTAAATTTACTTTTCAGTGACATGAATGAAATTTGTAAATGTATACCTTGGTGAATTTTCTTTTTCTGTGGAGAAGCATTCATATGCCAATACAAGGATGAGGCAGTGGGAAATGCTTTCCAGTGGTTTTTATAAAGTCAATTACTTGACAATTTAAAGTATTTCACATTCCTTTATAGGACCTTGGTTATATTCATAAGTATTACAATTAGGGTTTGGTAGTTTTCCTAATGAGGATTTTCTTTCTCTTAAGATTCAGTTTTAGAAACAGTTTCAATGATAGTATTTTAAGTTTCTTTTTGTTGTTGTTTTCCTTCAAGGTATGGCCTCACTCTAGCCCAGACTGACCTGGAGCTCACTCTGTGGTCTTGAACTCACAGAGATCCTACCTCTGCCTCCTGAGTGCTGGGATAAAAGGTGTGGGCCTCCATGCCTGGCTTAAAGCTTGTTTTTTCCCTTTTTTTTTTTCTCTTTGTTTTGTTTTTTTTAATTATTTGCAAGCAAAGAGAATTGGAAAGAAGAGAAACACAGAGAGAGAATAGGTACACCAGGGCCTCCAGCTGCTGCAAATGAACTTCAGATGTATGCACCATTGTATACTGGCTTTACATGGGTACTGGGAAATCAAATCAAACTCAGGCCATTGGGCTTTGCAGGCAAGCACCTTAACTGCTGAGCCATTTTTCCAGCACCCTTAAAGTTTTGCTTGGTTGTTTTAGCCTACTTTTCAAAAGAAAGAATATGTTAAAATGTAATCAGTGCTTATGGTTCTATTTATTTGCATAAAGGATGAGGGAATTAGAATTTTTGAATCTTCTGGTCAAAGGAATATATTAGAATACAAGACTGAGTCTTAACCTTCTTCATGGTTAAAACAAAGTTCCTTGTCCTCTGACTAATTGAATTTACTGATAGTATTTCCAGACTGTGGTTATTATGTTCATTCACTGCCTCCATTCATTGAAAGGGATCAGATTTCAGGCAAATGAGCTCATTGCCTTCCCTGACCACTGCTTGCTCTGTTCCCTGGAGTAGTAAATTCAGTTTGTGTTGAGGAGAGACAGCCTAAAGTATGAAATGGAAAGAGAAGTTAGAAAGACATCTGAATTTTGCGAACAGGAAATAAACAATTAATGAGCTTTTGTTTTTTTTTGCCCTGGAATACTTAGCTTTTAAATGAAGACTAACAACTAGATTGTGGGGTTTAGCCACAGTCCAGAGAGGATACAGTTTGACTGATTGAATTAGACCTTTCCTTTTTATAAGATGCCAATTATGTAGATTTTTTGAATAATCAAAAGCTAAGAAGAGAAATTAATCCTTTATAAACAAGTTTACTCACATGAGGTATTTTTCTGGTTGGAGATTAATGCTACAGTGTATTATGGCCTATTGCTGGGAATTACAAGTAAGTACTAGTATTAGAATGCTGTATGCTATTTTTGGAAAAATGAATAATTATTTATTTTTAGTTCTAAACAATCTTTATGTCTGTTTATTATCTTGGGTTTTCTGAAGTAGAATTAACTAGAAATTGGGTAATTTTGAAAGTTAGATTTAGCATTATAGAATTCAATGATGAATGAATAGAAGCAAGTTTAAATTTAGTGGCATGCTTATGTAGTATGATTTCCAAAATAATAAAATGTAAAATATAAGGCAGCCTCCTGTGTGTATTAATGTATTAATGAGAATGTGCCTACATCATATATTAAGGGCCTTTATATTATTGCAAGTAAGTAAGCAATTGTGTTTTGCTGTGTATATTTTTATAGTGTTAGTACATTTTCCATGTAACAGAATAAAAGCTTGCCCATCCTTCAGAGGTGTGGTATAGGTAATGGGCAGGTCCACAGATGGCCACTGTGCATTCCCGTTTCCCCAATTCATCTGCTTTATAGTTCTAGAATCTAACTAATTTACTACAGGAGTTCTTTCTTGTTCTCTCTGGAATATGGATTCTAATCTTAATGTAAGACACTCAAATTAGCATCTATAAAAGTGCTCCTGTCTTTACAGGTCTACTTGTGATTTTGTGAATGGGGCTATTTTCAAAATGCACTTTCTATGTAAGTGTGTGACATATTCTTAATGAAATTCAATGCTAGGAACATCCTTAAGGATAAGAAAGCCTTCTCAAATATTTTCATCATCTTAGCATTTGTTTTTCTGAAATACCTTCTGTTTACAGGAAGAACAGGCAGCAAAGCTGAAGGCTGAGAAGATCAGAGTTGCCCTGGAGAAGATTAGAGAAGCACAAGTGAAAAAGGTGCTCTGTGGCCTTTGGCTGATGTGGAACTGGCTCGTTTGTGTGATGCCGCTCTGGTGTTCAGAGGCAGAAGAGGGTTTCTTTCTAGTACTGTATTTTTCACAAGCAGATTTTGTGTGTAAGATGCACTGTAAAAAAAAATACCTGTTTCTGATTCTCCTAAAACGGTAAACAGACTAGTCTTATCATAACAATCTTACCTATTATTATATATTTTTAAAAAG
The DNA here is from genome assembly GCA_004024765.1 of Zapus hudsonius. Classification (NCBI taxonomy): domain Eukaryota; kingdom Metazoa; phylum Chordata; class Mammalia; order Rodentia; family Dipodidae; genus Zapus; species Zapus hudsonius. The sequence continues at coordinate 6,001 of PVHP010032194.1, read as the reverse complement.
TTTTAAATTTAGTCAGACTTCTTGATATTCAGTTTTTAACTGTCTTTCATAATAAAGTCACTTATGTCTTGATTTATATTTAAAGACAAGAACCAGAATGTTATTCTGTATTGGAAAAGATTTTTTCTAGATTGTCCTTTTTTCTTGCTTTCACTTAGTTTCATTTTTACCTGTTACAGCTGGTGATTAGGGTCCACATGTCTGATGACAGTTCTAAAACAATGATGGTGGATGAGAGGCAGACTGTGAGACAAGTGCTGGACAACCTGATGGACAAATCCCATTGTGGTTACAGTTTAGACTGGTCGCTGGTGGAAACCATTTCTGAGTTACAAATGGGTAAGTAATGTTGTTGCCTTGCTTATTAACATCTGCATCATTCCAACAGTCTTCATATTGATAGAAGAAGCATTTTGAGACATATTTGTTACTTTTTTCTATAAAATTACCGTTTACCTTTTTATAACTAGATTTTTTTCCCCATAGTATTTGGAGAGTTCTTTGAATAAACGATAATTCCAGCTCACTTCAGATTTTGAAATGCTTAAGACCTTTTTGCTTTTAAATTATTTATTTGCATGTGTGTGGGGCTGTGGGTTATGTACCAGAGCCTCTTGATGCTGCAAATGAACTTGAGACACGCACCACTTTTTGCCTCTGGCTTTATGTGTGTAGTGGGGAATCGAGTCTAGGTTACCAGCTTTGCTAGCAAATGCCTTTCACCGCAGAGCCTTTTCCCCAGGCCCCAAGCTTTATTTAAAAATGTTAACAAAATTATTTTTTCTAACTGCAAAAATTAATGCACTTACTAAAGACTTATATTTACTTTCATTTGTACTGAAGTCTTTATACCATCATTTAATTTTCAAGGGAAACAAAACACATCAACAAATTTCAGGGAATAGTACTTTTAATATGTTCAGTATTATAGGACACATTTTTTGATATCTTATTTAAAATTAGAAAATGTCCTTAATGCTTAAAATTATCCAATATTCCTAGATCAAAGAAGAAATTATTTCAATCAGTTTTAGAGTGCTAAGAATGAAATATTGGAAATACTCAATACCCAAATTACTAAAATGCAAACTAAAGTTTTATTTTTAAGAATGGAATGCTCAAAAGTGAGGAGCTTCACTGCAATTTGTTCATTGTGTCAGCCAAGTGATTTCAGATCACTAAGACAGGAACTTCCAGATAAGGAACAAGAACTGTACACGCATATAGTTCTGATGTGAATTCTCTTACTTTTTATGTGATTCTCATTAATATTAACAAAAAAAATTGATATTTGATTTTGGGACAGAGAGAATCTTTGAAGACCATGAAAACTTGGTTGAAAATCTTCTTAACTGGACAAGAGATAGCCAAAACAAGCTTATATTTATGGAACGTATAGAAAAATATGCACTTTTCAAAAACCCACAGGTAAGACTGAATAACTTACAGTGTCTAGGGTTTCTTGTCCTCCATTAATGCTGAGTTAATAGAGTTAATCAAGACGGGCAACCATCTGATTGGAGCATTCATTACTATCCCATACAGCCAGGTGCAGGTGGAGGAACTTTGTAGAAGCAGTAGTAGGCTTCGGACCGGAAGTACAAAGTGTGTTGAACTCAGCAATTTGAGTTTCTTATCTCACCAAAGGGAGCAAGCATCTATTTATAGGTATTTATCTAGTTGACACTTAATTTTGACTTCTGTGTTCAATTATTTTTTAATATCTGTAAACCTAGAAATGACTACATTTTAATACATAATATGTTAGTTTATTTGACATATTTTCTTACTTTTTTAAACATTTATATTTATTTGGGTGAGAGAGCACAGGCGTGCCAGAGCCTCTTGCTGCTGCAAACTAACTCCTGACACATGTCCCATTTTGTGTACAGCGTTGTATGGGTACTGGGAATCAAACCCAGACTGGCAGGCTTTGCAAGCAAGTACCTTTAATCACAGAGCTATCTCCCCAGCCCCTCTTATTTAAAAATAATATTTGAGTTAATATTTTATAGTAATAATATTTGAGTTACTTCACAATACCTAGAGATTTTCATTTGTTTTTAAAGTTGGCATATAAAGTAATGGGTTTATTGCTTTATGTGGCATTTTCATACAGACTTTAGTCTTGTGTACCTCCTCCCTCACTAGTCTTGCCCCTCCCACTTGTCCTCTTCTTCCACACTAGGTGAGGAAAAACAAGAACTCCACAGTAGAAAGGTGTAATTGGAAAAACAGCAGCAGAATTAAAGATACTAAATTGTTATCCTTTAGACTTGATTATAGTATATTGTTTGCAAAGAATACATATGGAGTGTCAACAGATGTTTTATTTAATATTTGTGTAGGAAACTTGGAAAAATACATTAATGATTACAACTCAGATTTTAATTGGACAAAGCAAATGAAATTATTATATTCTTACAGAACTAGGATTTTCTTCTTTAAAAAGCCAGAATATAAATTTTCTTCATCTAAATTAGCATGCTAAGTCCAACATGCATATTTTTGAGAAATTTTCTATTTCTTCTACTTAATATCTTATAAGCCTTTCAGGCACTTTCAACCTAGTATTGGTTAGATATCTCAATATTCTTGTCAACTATTGTACGTAATGCCACCTCAAGATTCTGAGGGAGGCAGGCTACATAGCATATGCTTTTGGTAAGCTAAAGGCTGATCTAGAACAGTTATACCCATACAGAGGAAGCTTTCTGAAGGAGTACTCCTTCCTCACACTGTCCTTTCATTTTTATTTCATTATTTTTCCAGAACTATCTTCTAGGGAAGAAAGAAACAGCCGAGATGGCAGACAGAAACAAAGAAGTGTTATTAGAGGTATGACTTCCTTCTCCCTTCTTACTGTGTATGTTTGTGTGTGTGTTCATATGTGTGAGCCATGGCATGCCTGTAGAGGTCAGAGGGCAACCTAAAATGTGGTTCCTCACCTCCCACCTTGTTTGAAGCAGAGTCTCTTGTTCACTGCTGTGTACGCCAGGCTAGCTGGTATTAGGAGCATCCCGGGATTCTCCTGTCTGCTCTCATCTTGCTGTAGCTGTGCTGGGATAATTGATGTGCTACCGCCTGGGGCCTTATGTGGGTTCTGGGAGTCCCAGCTCAGTCCTTCCTCTTGCTTGCATGGCAAGCTCTCAACCCACTGAGCCATCTCCCATACATTATAAAATTAAAATATTCAGCACCTTTTGAAGTCCACTATGTCAATCTTCTATGTGAATGTACTGAGTTACTAAAAATCCTTTACAAACTATTCTTTTTGCTCAGCAATGTTCAGTAGACTAACAAGGTTTTAAGGTTTGCCAAATGGGAGGAAGAGCCAGTTTATGAAAGATGTGCTGTTTTTCAGAGAGAAGTTGGAATATGATTGACTGTTCACAAACTCAAGCCTTAACCATAATGAACTCCATGATCATTTTTAGAAAAACCTAATTTGCAGAGTATAATAAACATAAGTATAACTGAGTTTTCAGCTTTTTGGCTTTTGCTAATTTAAAAAAGCTAAAAATCAAAGAAGTTACTATATTGGAAAGCTGAATAAACTTACCAGTAAGGCAGTTAGGAAAGTAAAGATTAGCACTCAATTTTTATTATAGATACTAGCAGAAATTTGAAAAAGTTTTATAATTCCTAATTTTTCTATGCATTGAGAAAAAAAGTTAATTTAGGCTCAAAATGTCCTGTATTAGTGTTCAGTGATTTTTTTTTTCTTTTAAAAATACATGAGGGTCTGGAGAGATGGCTCAGTGGTTAAAGGTATTTGCTTACAAAGCCTGGCAGCCAGGGTTCAGTTCCCCAGTAAGCAGATGCACAAAGTGGCTCATGCATCTGAAATTCATTTACAGTGGCAAGATGCCCTGGTGCACCCAATCCCTCTCTCTCATTCCCACACATCTCTCTGCTTGCAAATAAATAAATAATGGGGAGGGAATAAAAAACATGATTTTTTGAAAAGTAATGTGTTTTAAGATAACTATTTAATTGCATGTTATACATCTCACAAGGGTAGACATATTTTCTGAACATGTAAGTATCATAAGTCTTTCCAAATCATCTTTTTTTTTTTTTAAGGAATGTTTCTGTGGAAGTTCTGTAACTGTACCAGAAATTGAAGGAGTTCTTTGGTTGAAAGATGATGGCAAGAAGTCCTGGAAAAAACGTTATTTTCTCTTGCGAGCATCTGGTATCTACTATGTCCCTAAAGGAAAAGCAAAGGTGTGTTCCCTTCTGTAGGCTTCTGTGTTTCCAGAGAAAACATTTTTTTCTTGTATTGCTAGCTTCTAATTTCTAGTGAGTATGCCATTTTCTTTTGTGAGGACAACCAGAAGATGGCTTTATTAATCCATTATAAGGAAGAGGAAGCTTAAAAATTATTATTTCTCTGTTCATTAGTTGGCTCATTACAATTCTCTTACTAAATTTAAACTACAGTTTTTGCTTTTGGAAGATTGATTCTTTTTTTTTCTTTTGAGACAAAGTCTCATGTAGCCCAAGCTGGACTCAAACTCAATATCTGGCCAAGGATGATTTTGAACTTCTGATCCTCCTCCTTCCAGCTCACAAATGCTGGGAATATGCCACTATGTCCAGCTAACACATAGTTTTGTTTATTATTTTGGTGACTCTTGCCAGAGGAGTTTTTGTTTGAAGAAAATAACTTTCTCCAAATACATGCTTTAGTAATGGCTCCATCATTTCTGTGCTTATTGGGGCAGAATTGTTTTAAGCATTTTATAATATCATCTGGTCTGTTAACACTTTGACTATAAGCATTAATTGTTGCTCCTTTTTAACTGATAAGGAAACTCAAATGAGAATCACTGTATTTCAAACATTTTTATAGGCACTGAACTACTTGAATATATATTCTTGTTCTTTTCAAAGAGTTATGCTATACTCTATTGAACTGAATATGTCATACTATATTTACAGTATCTTTAAAATATCAGCATCTGCAAACAAGACAGTGTTCACTATGAATGGTAAGACAATAAGCAAAATGAACTGCCCCTGTGGGTATATTGTGTACTGAAGATGAAAGAAATGTTTGTAGAGAATCTTGTTGCTGATTTGTGTTCTATAAAATGGCAGTGATTTCTATTTAGTAAAGTTTTCTCAACTAAACCATTGTCCAGTATGCTGTTGCTTGTTTGTCCTTATTAATCTGATCTTTTGGGATTTTTTTTCTTAGGTCTCCCGGGATCTAGTGTGCTTTCTCCAGCTGGATCATGTCAATGTTTACTATGGCCAGGACTATCGGAACAAATACAAAGCACCCACAGACTATTGTCTGGTATTAAAGGTAAACACAGATCTCTAGGAATTTCCATTGATGTTAAATAGAGGTCATTTCACATTTTAGAACAGTTGGGATCTTTACCATGTGTTTGGAAAGGAATGGGAGGGGGTAGTATGTGAAAGTCCTAGTCTGGATTCCCAGCTGAGGGAGGGGGGATGGGGAGAACAAGGTGAGGAATAAAACTTGATGTGGTGGCACAGACTGAAAGATCAGCAGTTCCAAGCCTGGACTGACTGTGTGAAACCTACCAAATAAATTATATATATATATATATATATATATATATATATATATATATATGTATGTGTGTGTGTGTGTGTGTGTGTGTGTGTGTGTGTATAATCAGTCCATTTAGCTCTAATTAAATAGTGCAAAGAAGAGGCTGCTAATTATAAACTTGAACCATATGTCAAATATAGTTAATTATAAATTTGAGACTCTATAATATAGTTACCATCTCATTGCTGGGACTAAACACTGACCAGAAGCAGATTATAGAAGGAAAGGGTTTATTTCACCTACAGATTTGAGGGGAAGTTTCATCATGGCAGGAAAAGCTTGGGAAGAACAGATAGATAACAGGGCACCCATCACATGTTATCACATCAGCTGGGAGGAAGCAGCAAGAGGGAGCTATTTTAGACTATAAAATTCCATGGCCTCCCTTTAGTAGCACATCTCCTCTAA
>PVHP010032193.1:0-20544 GCA_004024765.1 Zapus hudsonius | reverse complement strand
TTTTGAGAATGATAAAAGCATATGACAATGTACTTGTATTTTCTCCTTATATAACTTCAGATGCAAAGGAAAAATCAAGGTAATACAAAATGTCTACTAACTGGTGGAAGGCAACCACAGCAACTTTCTTTTGTTTCTGTTTTTCTTTCAGATTGCTAGAACCACATTGCTTTCCATTGTCTTTGGTTCCAAGAGAATTCTGTCCATCACCTCCTGCCTTAAAAGATGGATTTGTCCAAGTTGGTTATGAGACTTTTTTGCTTTGTAATACACCAAGTTCTGTCACTCTACATGGCCATAATCTATGACCTTTATCAGTGATGGAATAGTGCTGAAACATTGTATATGTGCGTTTTAGTTTAGTTGGAAACGATTGAGCTTTTAACTCTTCTTCTTTGGTCGAAGGCGATTCCAAATCTGCAGACGGAAGTATCAATATCTCCACTTGCCAAATTAGAAATGTACCATAGTGAATTCCAGGTTTGCCTAGGCTAGAGCGAGACTCTACCTCATAAAAGCCAAGAAAAACAAAGAAAAGAAATGTAATTATGCAACAGTGCTACTCAACATCCCCTTTTATCAAAAGCATAAAGGAAGGAGCTCTCTCAAATGGTGTCCACTTAAAAATTTTATTAAAATGCTTCTTACTTCACCTTCTATTTTGGGAGCAATCAATACATTATAGTAGGCTGGCATTAGTGGTTTTATTTCTGTTGGTAATAGTGCCGGTGTTATTGAAAAGGTGTTGTAGGCAATTTTCCAAATCAGTTGAGTGTAGGCTGCCTGATGATTAAAATAAGCAATGATTTGCAGGCCAAATAAAACTAAAGAAATGTTTTATTAATACACAACTCAAGCCCTCTCCTGTTATTTCTGTTTAGGAGGAAGGTGCCATGTTTCCTGTCGGGAAGAGCATAGTGTATACTTGTAATGAAGGGTACTCTCTGGTTGGAGACCCTGTTGCCAGATGTGGAGAAGACTTACAGTGGCTTGTCGGGAACATGCATTGTCAGAGTGAGTGACTGTAGGGAAAGATGTCACTAGGTTGAGAGAGAGTAAAGGTAAATCACAACCCACATTAGTCTGAATAGCTGCTGGTGTCCTGAGCTCCTCTTCTAGATTGATTAATATGACCCTCGCTGGGGTTAATCATTCTTTACACACCTTCACTGTTTGGTAGAAGAGTGGATTGTGGGTTTTTCTGTCCCCACCCCCACATAGCCTGCTTTGGTGTGGCTACTACTCTGCCATCTTAACTGAGCCCCCCCCCCACTTTTTTTTTGAGGCAGTCTCTCACTCTGTAGCTCAGGCTGGTCTGGAACACACCTTCCTTAATTCATGGCAATCCTTGTGTGTGTGTGTCAGCCTCTGAAATTCAGGGATTATAGACATGACCCCACACGCCTGGCTTCATTTGGCCTTCTCATTATATTGAGTATGGTTGTTTCATAGCCCATATCTGTTAACTTCATTATCTGTATCTCCTGGGGGTTTATTTTTTTATATTTTCTGTTGTTGGACTTTGATTATTCTTATATTTTTGCATATATATTTCCAAGCAGAGAGAGGAGACAGACAGAATGGGCATGCCAGGGCCTCCAACTGCTGCAAACAAACTCCAGATACATGTGATACCTTGTGCATCTGGCTCTATGTGGGTCCTGGGAAATCAAGCTCAGGTCATTAGCTTTGCAGGCAAGTGCCTTAACTGTTGAGCCATCCCTGCAGCCCTATTCTTATATTTTTGAATATTAGCTTTCTTTTGGTTAAATTCCAGACTCTACATATGAAAATTAAAGAATCTGAAGCTTTGAGGATGTTACCTTTAGCAGATGAGTTTTGTCTCTGGCAAGCAACAAAGCTGGTTTATGTCTTCTTAACCTTTATTCTAAATGTGTTTCTAGCCACTAAGTGATCCCAATCAAAAATATGGGCTTTCTGTATTCACCCCTCCTTTTTGACAGAACCACACTACAAATTTGATCGCCCAGCCCTGTGACACTGTTAAAAGCCATGTGGACTTTTCAGCTTCTCAGCTGAGTTTAGCTTCTTTTTGCTACATTTTCTCTCTTCAAGGAGAAAAGCATTGACGACTATTGTAATCACCACCCGAGAGAGCTCTTCTCTCCAGAAGCTTGGACTTTCAAACTTCCGCTACATTGACAATTCTCTGAGTCTCAAAAATTTTTTTTCCATTTCGTGTAGCTCTCCTATTTGTCTAAATAGAAGAGTGCTCAGAAAACAATCTCACAATAGTTTTGCCAAATTTATCATGTCAGAAACAAACCCAATACCAGATCACTAGCATTTTGAAGGCACAATTTGTGACTTATACCTTGAGTTTCCCGCTACCAGTACACAGCCAATATGACAAAATATAGGCACTCAGTTAATTATAAACTCTAATTTTGAGCAAATGAATGGCTTTTATGATGAAGACAGTGCAGAAGTAGAGCAATGTTTGGTTCAGTATTATCCAAAGTTCATGAGAGCTATTGCAATTTTTTTTCAAGTCATGAATTCTGATTCGTTTTCTATAACTATGTATACTTCTCATTTTTCTCTGCTGTTTTATTAATAGCCAATGAATGTCACTGAGTAATGAACAAAATGAATGAATGAATGGATTACCAGTGAAATGGTAAACAAAAGTACATTGAATAATTTTTAAAAAAATCATAGTAAAATTTTATTTTTACCACGATGTACCATAGGATCATTGATATGACATCACAATAGCGTTTTTAAAAAAATATTTTATTTATTCATTTTCAAGCACACACAGAGAGAGAGAGAGAGAGAGAGAGAGAGAGAGAGAACGAGAGCGAGCACCAGGGCCACCACCCGCTGGGTCTGGCCTATGTGGGTCCTGGGGAATTGAACCCAGGGCCTTAGGCACTGGAGGCAAGTGCTTTAACCGCTGAGCCATCTCTCCAGCCCACAATAGCGTTTTTTTGACATTAGTATAGGAAAATTATCCTTTTAGAAAACCTTTCCTACAGGGCAAAACATGATAAAGAGCGAAGACCAACACTAGACTTTTAAACATGATGTTTTAAGATCTTATAGCTGTATAGTTAACGGTGGTGCTTTAAAATTTTCAGATAGGAACATATCCAATTGGAGCTAATGATATTCAAATGAGTAGAGCTCTTGGGAAAACTCTGGTGGGTCATCACCACACTGTAGAGATAAGTGACAGCTGTGAAGTATGATTTTCACAGCAGGCTGGGCTTTGGGACTTTTATTTGTGGGCTTGTTCATTTTAGCTTGTCACATTGCTTTGAGGGCAAGGGAGGGAGATGACAGCTGCTTTGTCTTCAGTTTCTCATTGGTCAATTACATGCCAGGCACGGTAGAGCATATCTTTCAGAGCCCTGTAAGAGTAGACTTTCTTTTCCCTGCCTGCCGTCTGATATGAAAAAAGCAGAATGTTAGTGCTATTTAAGGCTGTTTTGAAAAGGTGGGCTGGGAAAGCGGTGACCCTTGCGTGCTCCTCTCTTCTATCTTTAGAAATCGCCTGCACTCTACCTGCACTGATGAATGGCATGCAGACTCACCCCCAGAAACCCTACTACACAGTTGGCGAGAAGGTGACCCTTTCTTGTCCAGGTGGCATGTCCTTAGAAGGTCCTTCAGCATTTCTTTGTGGCTCCAGCCTTAAATGGAGTCCTGATATGAAGACTGCCCAGTGTGTGCAGAAAGGTGAGTCCTTCTGGATCTCTACAAGGTCACCTGTGCTCAGCAGGTGAGAGTGGCCTTGAGTCACTGTGCGTCATTCTCTCTAGCCTGTCCTGGGAGCAGGAGGCTATGGGGTAGAAGGTAAGACAGTTATTTATGTGACAACAGAGTCATGAAATGTAGGGACAGACAAGGATGGCCCTGAGTATTCTGAGACATTGAACTTGAATTCTCCATTTGAAAGAGTAGCTTTATATTGGTCAGAGTGCCAAGAAAATGAAGACTCTTTTATAGTTTTTTTTTTCTGAGTTACTAAGGTAAGAGTTTAGATAATAACTTAAAATTTTTCTCTGTTTTATTTCTGGACTCCCTGAGTTTATTGATATTATTGAAAGTAAAATTTATAAAGCAATTGCATCTAACATTGCAAAGTAGACATTATTCAAAGAAAAGTAACATGGACTGTGAAGTTTTTAGTAGCAGACGTTGAACCATCTAGTAGTATCTTGAACACCAGACAAAGTAAAATATTCTTGAGAACTTGATTGGAGTTTCTATCAGAAGAGTACACAATGCCCTAGCAGAAGATGGATCCTCGTCTCTTCAGGGAAGGTTATCTTCTGCACGGACCAAGAACACAGCTTTGGGAGGGATGCAGGAGGAAGGGGACACCTGCCTAGTCAGCCATGGCAGCTGAATCAACCCTGGCAATTAATGGGATGACAGATGTCACTGCCAGCTCACCATCACATCCAAATATTCTTTCACTAGCCTAAGAGAGGGGCTGGGGAGGTAGCTCCATTTGTAGAAAGTTTGCCTTGCACTTGATCCAGGGCACCTTAGAAACCAGACATGGTTAGCACTCAGAAGGTTGAGGCAGGAGGATTAGAATGGAGATACTTGAATATCCGTGTTTATTGCTGCTCTAGTCACAATAGCTGGGAAATGGAACCAGCCTAGATGCCCATCAACTGATGAATGGATAATGATGTGGTACATATACAAAATGAAGTTTTTAAATTTGATTTTTTATTTTATTTTCTATAAGTTATAACAGGTTATACTCTTACTCCCTTCCCCCACCTCTTCAGTATTCACTGTGGAGACATGAGGACGTCAGCCAGTCCCAGTGGGGTAGAGAGGGATGGGTTATTCCTACCCACACTTTTTCTTCCCCCTCTTCCACAATGTTCCCTGAGCCATGGCAGGCCTGATGGCAGTCTGATTTAGTGTTGAGTTCTCTTTAGCCTCTGGATTTCTGCTTTGATAGGCTTTGATTGATGATTGGTAATCATTGTATTTGATTACCATACAATGGAAGTTTATTCAGCTGTGAAGAAAAATGAAATTAGCAGAGAAATGGATGGATCTGGAAAATATTGCACTGAGATAATCCAGGCTCAGAAAGACAAACAGTGCATATTCTCTGTCATATGTAAACCCTGGTTTTGAATTTTTACATTTGCATATATATTGGAGTAATAGAAAGTAGACTCCAGGAAGCTGAAAATGTGCCATGGAGGAGGAGGAGGAGGAAGAGGAGGAAGAAGAAGAAGAGGAGGAAGAAAAGGAGGAGGAAGAAGAGGAGGAGGAAGAGGAGCTAAAGGGGAGAGGATAGTAGATATATAAGTAAAAGGGTGAGATATTGGGATAGAAAGGTCTAAGTGGGGTCAGGGGAAGAGGATGGAGGAGACCAGGAATAGGGGAAGGGGTAACCAGAACTAAAGATGTTAGCCCACTGAGGAGGGCCTTCAGAGGAATGGGGGCAGGGAGGAGAGAAATGGTGATAACAATACAGGGTTTGTTCATACAAAGTTTCTACTCAATAAATTTAAAAAGAAGTTATATGGAAACCCACTTCTTTATTGTCTAATTAAAATATATATGGTAGGCTGGGGAGATGGCACAGCGGTTAAAGGGGTTTGCTTACAAAGCTTGCCAGAATGGGTTTAATTCCCAGTACCCATGTAAAACTAGACACAAAAAGTGTCATATGCATCTGAAGTTTGTTTGCAGCTGCAAGAAGGCCCTGGATTGCCCCCTTTTCCCCCGCACACATACAAATAAATAAAATAAAATAAAACCAAAAAATAGAAAAGAATTTAGAAAGCTAAAAAATTTATTTTTTAAGTGTTGTTTGAAATGGCTAGATTTGTTCTTTTAAAACTCCTTTGTCCTTTTTAAAAAATTATTTTTATTTATTCATGATAGAGAATGAGAGAGAGAGAGAGAGAAAGAGAAAGAGAGAGAGAGAAAGAAAATGGGCATGCCAGGGCCTCCAGTCACTGCAAAGAAACTCCAGATGCATGCACCACTGTGTATCTGGTTTTATGTGGGTGCTGGGGACTCAAACCTGGGTCGTTAGGCTTTGCAGGCAAGCACCTTAACCACTAAGCTGTCTCTTCAGCACTAGTTTTTTTTTAAGGTAGGGTCTCACTCTAGTCAGGCTCTCGTACTGGGTTCAATCCCCAGTACCCTTGTAAAGCCAGATGCACAAAGTGGCACATGCATTCAGAGTTTCTTTGCAGTGGCAAGAGGCCCTGGTGATCCCATTTCCTTTGTCTCATTCTCTGTCTCTCCCCCCCCCACATACACATTACTCTCAAGAAATTATATAAAATTGCATGCAAGCATTAATTCTCTCCTATTTTCAGTTATTTAAAGTATGATATTTCCTTGTCTTGAAAATGAACACAGAAGCAGGGTGTGGTGGGGCATACCTTTAATCATGAGACAGAGGTAGGAGGATCCTGTGAGTTAGCAGCCAGCCTGGAGCTACAAGAGTGAGTTCCAGGTCAGTCTGGGCTAGAGTGAGACTCTACCTGGAAAAAACAATAAAAAATTTACATAAGATAAAAATAAAAAGGCTGTGGGGAGGTGACTGGAAGGAGGGAGAAGGGTATAAGAGAGGGTAATGAGGGTTGTAAATATGAGCAAAGTCCAATGATATACATGCATAAAAATGTGATAATGAAGCACATTATTTTATATGCCAATAAAAGCATTTATTTTTGTTTTAATGTTTATTATGCTTTTTTAAAATTTATACAAATGTATGTATTTTACAAAGGCTATATCAAGTTTTATATCCTTTAGACCTCGGTGAATGTGGTGGAGGTGGCACATCTCGTGGTGGGCAGTTGGCTCTCTTTTCTTGTCTAGTTGATGGATCATAGATCACCCCAGTATTCTCTGCCATCTGTAAAATAAAGTAGGTTCTCCAACTAAGGGTGGGAGCAGCTCTGATTAAGGGGCATATGCATATAATTTGAAGAGGCATTTTGATGAAGATACCCACTCAGGATGCCCAGAGAACAATGGGAGCTTCTCTCTTACAGTTGTGAACTTCCTGTCCATGGGACACTAGGTTATGAGTTCTCTCCCACTGAGCAGGCCTTATGTCCAATCAGAGGACAGTTGGTTATCCACAGAAGCATGGTGTGCCACTATTGCACAAGTGTGTATTTCTTGTCTGAGTGGTGGGTTGTGTGGCTCCTAGGGTCTCTTGCTTTTTTGTGTTGTTGGTGATCATTGTCACACTGTAGCTCACATAGCATTTTCCAGTGCCCTGAGGGTTTGCCAGGAAAGGATTGGTTTTCCTCTGTTTTTGAGTTAGTAGCCATAGTTTCTTTCTTTTAGACTTTGAAGTACTCCATTCCAAGCCCTTCTTGCTTTTAGAGTTTCCATTGAAGAATGAGAGCTTATTTTGATGCACTTATCTTAATATGTGATGAGTTCTTGCTGCTTTTATCATTCTTTTCATTGTTGAGACTTTTAATTATGATGTGCTGTGGAGCGTGTCTTCTTTGGTTCTGTCTGTTTGGTGTTCTGTGAGCTTCCTGTATCTGAATGGGTCTTTCTTGTGAGAGTAGGAAAATTTCCTTCAATAATTTTGCTTACTATGTTTTCTGTACCTTTTGGACTGTACTTCTTGTATACCCATGAATTGGATATTTGGTCATTTTAGAGTATTCCACAGTTCCCTCATATTCTGTTCACGTGATTTTTTTTTTGAGGTAGGGTATTGCTCTAACATAGTCTGACGTGAAATTAACTATCTCAAGGTGGCCTCAAACTCATGGAGATCCTCCTACCTCTGCCTCTCAAGTTCTGGGATTAAAGGTGTGATTCACCATGCCCGGCTTGTTCACATGAGTTTTTGGACTCAGCACAGTTTTTGGACTCCTGGTCAAGTTCCTCTGTCTTGTCTTCAAGTTCTGAGGTTCTGTCTTCCACATGATCTATTCTGTTAGGGTTTTGGGGAGGCTTTTGAAAGATTTGATTTTTGTTTTCTATTGCATTTTTCTGCATCATACCCATCTCTTTATTGAGTTCTAATTTCAGGTCAAGTCAAGGCATTTCTTTTTATGTTTCTTGGAGTTCATTCTTGTGATCATGTCTCCATTAAGCTTAATCAGCTGATTGTTGAGTTCCTTTATTTGTTGTCTCACCTTCAATTCATTTATCTGTCTTTTATAATCTCTGATTTTATTCAATTATGTTAGGTTGAATGATGAAAACTGTTTGATGTTATTGATGATTCTGTTGTATTTCATTTATGTAACTGTTGTTATTTCATGATTTCTTTCCAACTCTGCTTTCTCTGTGGTCATGGTCTCATTAAATTTGTTTAATGAACTCATCACGCTTTCATTTTGGGATTCTATTTCTGGTGTATCCTATATATTTTTATTGGAGACTTTCATTGTGAAAGTCTTCCTGGTAGAGATTGCTTGGCTTATTGTTTTTATTTTTATTGTTTTTTTGAGTTGGGGTTTACCCATCTCCTGGTAGGTGTCTTGTTTTGTTACAGAGGAAGCAAATAGTGGCTCCTGTATGATCTTCAGTGAGTGTTCTGTTTTTGTTTGATTCAGATTGGAGTGATATGGCATCATATCTGCAGATTTTGGTTGGGTGCTTCCTTTTGTGTGGTGTCTCTTAACCTTTATGGGTGAGAGAGACCCTGACCAAGTCATGGCCAAGCAGGGTCCTGTTTCCCCCATGCTGCTTGCTTGTAGGCATTTGGAGGTGAGATTGGTTGCAACTGTTGGTGGTAGGCTAGGGGTAGGGAAAACCCACTGTTAGGTCTGAGCCCTAATTAGGGTGTGTGTGTGTGTGTGTGTGTGTGTGTGTGTGTGTGTGTGTGTGTGGACTCTCTGGCTTTCAGGGCTGTGTGGATGGTCTGGCATTCCTTTGCAGTGGCAAGAAAGAATTCCAGTTGCTCTGGAATGTCAACACACACACAAATAAGTAAACAGTTTTAAAGAACCAAGAATATTCTGCTCACTGAGCTATATTCTTTATTCAGATATCATGTCTTTCCATTAAGGTCCTTTAACTTTCTAAGGTATAGTTCAGCCACTGCATTACTTTTGAGGTGATAGTGTTTCAAATTGAAGAATTTAGAGAATAAGTGCATGTTATTGAAATTCCTAGCCATGGAGGGCATGCTTCATATTCCTGCCAATTTTATGAATTGCTTACAAGATTATACTGTCTTGTCTGAATCTTTCACACTTTTCAAAGCAAGAAACTATTCTAGAGTTTCTGTATTCATAAAATACATTCCTCTAATAGACTACATTTATTACATATTAAATATGTATCTAGTTTTATGATTCAAAGTGTATGCTAATGATTTCATTACAATAAAGCTAGCAGGAGGAGAAAATATGAGGTTGCTTTAGAATGCTCATATTATATTCAGTCATAGTTAAGACAAAGGCTTTCATGGTATGGTTTCATCTGGTGCACCAAGATGTTTTCTTCATTACTTACTTTCTTTTTGCTATAAACAGTACCTCACTGGAAGCAAGCTAGGGCAGGAAACGTTTCTTTTGTCTTACATCATTGCAGGGAAGGCATGGCAGGAGCAGGAAGCCTGTGTTTATACCATGTTTATACCAGCAGACAGGAAGAGGGAGAGAGAGGAGGGGAGTGAGAAGAGAGAGGAAGAAGAAGAGAAGAGAGAGATGAGAGAGTGGGGGGGGGGGCAGATGGAGCTTGCCTACAAACCCTCAAGACTTGCCACCATTCCCCAACCACGTGTGATGACTTTTTCCAGAAACTCTCCACCTCTCAAAGGCTTATCAACTTTTTCCAACAGCTGGGGACCAAATATTCAAACACATTAGTCTATGAGGGATCTTTTACATTTAAACCACAACACATCTCATCAAAATTCAAATAATAATAATTTTCTTTTAAAAAGGCTATTTTCAGAAAGCACACAGTAATGGAGAGCATTTTATTACCCTAACTACCTCCAGACACTGGCACACTGGTGAGTGCACAACATCTGGAAGTTGACTCCTGATAGGTTGTAGATCTCCTGGAGGCACCAGGGAATGCTGCAGGATACATCTTATCACAACTTCTTGTCCCATGATAGCTTAGTGGGGAACAATGCAGGCCACACACAGTTTACAGGCATCACTTTCTTCAAAGGGAGCTCGGATTACTAGCTTCAGACTTGGACAGTGAGGAACTCATCCCACCTGGAGAGATTTGTAGACTTATGAACCAGTACTAATTTCCAAATTTTTCTGATGTTTAGTTAGTTTCAGCTCTTAAATGGGCATTTGTGGGCTGGAGAGATGGCTCAGTGGTTGAGGCCAGTGCCTAAGGCTCCGGGTTCAATTCCCCAGTGCCCACATAAGCCAGATGCACAAGGTGGTGGCCCTGGTGCGCTCTCTCTCTGTCTCTCTCTTTCTCTGTGTATCTACTTGAAAATGAATAAATAAAATATAAAAAAATGGGCATTTGTTAGGAAGAATTAAATATCATAATGTATAAATATGCATGACCAATTGTAAATGCCTACAAACTGGTCTATCACCAATACAATTGTTTTTAACATTCCTCTGATTCATGTTCATATATATTTTTGTGAAGAAATGCTTCATCCTTTAATGACTGAATGTCCCTTATGCTTCTCTTTTAGACACCTCTTTAACACCAGCAGTGCCTGAATGTCAGCGCTGGGAGAAACTGCAGAATTCAAGATGTGTTTGTAAAATGCCCTATGAATGTGGGTAAGCTCTGCTTTGCTTGCCTTTCTGTTTCATTGATCCAAGGCAAACAGAATGACTTCTGATATATCCCAGTGTCTGTTGAATTGAAGGCATAGCTTACCAAGGGTTAAGGGCTTCCTCATTTTAGTCTGTCCTATTGCTGCCGTCAGCTGACAGCCGTGGTAGTATGTAGGGTTCTAATCTGGCTGGCGAGAAAGGCTGAAGGCCTTCCTGAACACTGGGTGTTTTATATCCAAAGTAGAGCAAGATGTCAAAATTGTACCTGAAAATTTAGTGTCAGAAGATGAGGCTGAAATTCCTTTGAGACACAAACCTTTCGGATTCTTGGAGCACCTTCACTAGAGCTGCATTATAAGACTGCTACCAACTTCAGATCTCTTTCTGTAGAGGATACCTGAGTGGCTACTGGATGACTGTCTTGATCCTGGTAGGGCACAGGTAACACAATTCAATCAGGACAAGAAGCGCTTCATTAGCACGACTCTTTGCAAACGTGTGGGTGCAGTAAAGGAACAAGAGCTTGGCCACACATCCAGTCTTGAGGGAAGGGAGAGGAGCATTATGAGAGCCGGAGGCAGAGAGGGCTGCGGGAGGAAGGCTGCTGAGAAAGAGCTGACTTTCCTTTTCCGGGTCTCAGAGATCCCACAGGAGTGATTCAGGGGCAGAGGCTTCACGGTGCCCTACTAAAATCTTCCATCAGTGTTCCTCATCTGAAGATCTCCTGCCACAGTCCTTCCATGCCCACCTCCCAGGAACATGGAGAGAATAGAGAGTACTCAGAGGAAATAGAAGATATCCAATGGATAGGCCATCTTTAGGAACAGAACTGGGCTGGGGAGATGGCTCAGTGCATAAAGCACCTGCCATGCAATCAGGAGTGCCCAGCTGGATCCCCAGGACTCCACACACAAAAAGATGGAGATGCCATAGTGTGAGCATTGTAAACCAGAGCCCCGAGGGTGAGAAGTGAGATAGAGACAGGAAGTTTACAGGCCAGCTGGCCTAGAGAACGCAGGATGAACCACAGAAACCCTGCATCAGATAAGGTAGAAGGCAGGGACTAACGCCAGAATTTGTCCTCTCTTCTCCACATGTGTGGTGTGGCACACACATGCCTGTACACACATGTCTGCTGCACACACACACACACACACACAGCCCCCAAAAATCAGAACAGTAATTTATCGAGCAATTTCATTGTTTGCAATTGTTATGGTCATCAGAACTATTTCCAACTTCTTAAAGCTATGTAGTAGGTGATAATGATTGTGGATAGTAACTCCTGCTCCGCAGAATAAATAACGAGTGTAAGTATTGTGGTCAGCCAGGTACATCCTGATTCTAGTGTTTCCAACTCCACCCATACTCTTCGTCAGCCATTATTTAACTTTAACTCACTCCCCTCTGCCGTCTTTCTAACTTCTCTAACTCCTTGTATATCTGCAAGCTGTCATTCACAGGCATTCATTACATGAGGTTTTTTTTTTTTTTTTTTTTTTTTGTTTTTTGAGGTAGGGTCTCACTCTAACCCAGGCTGACCTGACATTCACTATGTTGTCTCAGGGTGGCCTTGAACTCATGGTGATCTTCCTACCTCCGCCTTCCAAGTGCTGGGATTAAAGCCATGCACCACTACGCCCAGCTACATGAGTTTTAATATCATTTCACAATGTTGCGTACTGATAACACACGGCCTTGTAACATATCTGCCTTTGAAGCAGTTCTGAGTAGTTCTATTGAAAGTTTAAGAGACCAAAAAACTGTACATAAAACAAAAAAGTGTCTTTGTTTTATAAGTAATTCCAGGTAAATTTAACTGTTGGCCAAAGACAAAAATATTAGAGCTAAATAAAATATGAGAATGTGAAGTCTTTCTGATGCCATCTGGCATACAAAAACACTCTATTAAAAAAAAACAAAAAACAAAAAACACTCTATTGTCTAAGTTTTTACTTGCAGTTCTCAGAAATGCAGGGTTTGAGGCCGTGGAGTTGAGACAGGGTCTCATGTGGCTGTGGATGACCTCAAACTCACTTGGCAAGTAAGGCTGGCTTTAAACTACTGCTCCTCTGCCCTCTACCTCACACGTGCTGAGATGACAGGTGTGTGCTCCCATGTCTGGTTTATGGAGGGCGTGTGTGTGTCTGTGACACTTGTAAATAGCTCTAGTCTACTATTCTAGTACCAATGCTTAAGAAAAATGTAGCACATCTGATAGAAATATTTCCAAAGAACTTTGTAAAGTTAAAAAATAACATTGAGAAATAGTTTCATCTTTACTTGATTATTCAGGATCATGAATTAGTGGACAGTGCTGAGTTCTGAGTTCTTGGGGCTTCTGCAGTAGAGGCATGATTTCACTTGCTCTCTTGGAGTGCTGCCTCCTTTGTTATCAGTTGCTAACAGACCTGCCCTCATCCAATTTTCTCTATCTGCTCTGTCCTAGGGCAGATAAATCAGCACTGAGTATCTAGGCTTGTTAAAACTATGGACACATAGGATAAGTATTCATTTTGGAGATCTCAGGAATTTGATCACTAGAACTGAAGGGGATTCAAGTTAATGTTATATGTTTCATTGCTTTTGGTAAGATTGTGATTCAAGGTCACCTGGGCTACGGTAGACCTTGTCTCAAAAGAATCAAAACAGGGACTAAGGATGGAGTTCAAATGGCAAAGTGCCCTGACTTTGACCTTCAGTACCACATAAAACTGGGCATGGTGTACACACCTGAAATCTCAACACATGGGAGATGAAGGCAGGAGGATCAGAAGTTCAGGTTCTTTCTTGACTACATAATGAATTTTAGGGTAATTTGGAAACACGACACCCTGTCTTAACAAGGCAGGGGGTGGAGAGATTGCTCAGTGGTTAAGGCCTGCAAAGCCTAATGACCCAGGTTTGATTCCCCAGTACCCATGTACAGCTGGATGCACAAAGTGGCATATGCATCTAGAGTTTGTTTGTGGGAGCTAAAAGTTCCTGGTTAGCCCTGGTGTGCCCATTCTCTCTCTCCTTGCAAATAAATAAAAAATAATTTTTAAAAAAGAAGAAAAAAGATTGGGGCTCACTTTCCCTTTCTCTTCCTCTGCTCTTAAGCAAAAGTGAGAGAGGGAGAGAGAGAGGGAGGGAGAAAGAGAGAGAATGGGCGCTCCAGGAGTCCAGACACGTGCACCACCTTGTGCATCTGGCTTTACGTGGGTACTGGTGAATTGAACTCTGGTCCTGCTTTGCAGGCAAATGCCTTAACCGCCGAGCAATCTCTCAGCCCCTAAACATTCTTGTAAGTAATATAATTAAAACATTCTTTTCAGGTCTTCCTTGGCTGTTTGTGCTCGAGATGAGAGAAGCAAAAGGACTCTGTCTCTGACAGTTTGCAAGATGCATGTTCTTCACTGTCAGGGCAGAAATTACACTCTGGCTGGTCAGGACAGCTGTACATTGTCTGCCTCCACCCAGAAAGCTTGTGGTGCATGTCCACTCTGGGAAAAATGTGATGGTAAGGAGCAGTCTTTATCACTAACTGTGAGTGCTAAAGTAGTAATAAATAATAATAAATAAAAAAGTAATAATACCGAGTTTTCAAGCCCGGTTGTGTTTCATTTAGCAGACACCTCAGGATGTCAAAGCTTCAGACTGGTTTAAAAGCGAACTACCTTGTAACGTCCCTCCCTGGTGCGGGGTGACGATCAGGTGCTTGGGAAGACACAAATCTATTCCTGATCTCTGGGCTCTCCTTTCTCCCAGACTTGATAATTCTCTTTCCACCCGATGACTTTTGCTCTGTCTTCTATTATACATGTTAGCTATACTTGTATTTGTTTTTTATTTTTGAGGCAGGGTCTCACTGTAGGCCAAGCTGATTTGGAACTCACTCTGTCACCCAAGATGACCTTAAACTTGGTGACCCTCCTGCCAAAGCCTCCTAAGTGCTTGGGTTATAGGTATGAGCCACCACACCTGGGAATTAATACACATTTATAAAAAATTTCTAAAAGTGGAACCTTAATATTAGGTCCTTAAAAAGAAATACCAATTGCCGTAAGTACAAGGTATCCTTAAAAACACATATAGTGGAACAAAACAAAGTTGATGATTTGAACTAGATGCTGCTCTGAGATTTTTTAAAAAATATTTTATTTATTCATTTTCAAGCAGAGAGGAGAGAGAGAGAGAGAGAGAGAGAGAGAGAGAGAGAGAGAGAGAGAGAGAGAGAGAGAGAGAGAGAGAGAGAGAACCAGGGCCACCACCTTGTGGGTCTCGCTTATGTGGGTCCTGGGGAATTGAACCCGGGGCCTTAGGCACTAGAGGCAATTGCCTTAACCGCTGAGCCATCTTTCCAGCCCTGCTCTGAGATTTTTAAGGGAGTTTTGTAAGCATTAGACAGGTGCTAAAAGCATACTATGCCAAGTTGACACTTCTTTCTAGAAGTAATTGGTAGTTATGAAGAGAATAGGAAAAGAAGTTACCTTTCCTGAATTTGTGATTCAGGATTTGCTAAGCTGTGTATCCAAGTAGCACTTAACAATGATCTTGAATACCACCAAGGAAATGAACACATCTCCCATGGTTTGTGCAAGATTTGAATAAGGAAGGGCTTGATTGCTGGAACCAAGCCTGTGCTCTGCGTCTCTTTATCTGTAAAATTGGGAGGTGGACTGCATGTTCTATGAGGTCTCTGCCAGCTCTCTGCTCCTGGACTTTGCCTGCGGCCACCTTTCTTCTGTTTTTAGCAGGATGATGACATATGTAACTCTAGTCCTGTTGGGCTGGCTTTTGGTCAGTATCACTACCTGACTGACATTGTTACTCCCTCTCTGGGAGTATAGTCTAGTCATAGTCCTCTCCTACATTTCTTCCTCATTTCTGATCTGTTTTTATAGAAGGTGTAGCTTCGTGTGTGTGTGTGTGTGTGTGTGTGTGTGTGTGTGTGTGAGATGCATATGCCTTTGTGGCACCCTGTACACGTGCCTGTGGCAGTCGGAAAAGAACACTGCATGCCCCCCCCCATCATTTTTCTGCCCATTGTTATTTCATTCAGAGTCTCTTACTGGTGCCCAAACTTGCTGGAGTTTTTCTTTTTTTTCTTTTTTTTTTAGTTAACTTAATTCTTTTTTTTTTTTTTGTGGGAGAATCTTAGGAATTCTTCAATTTCTGCTCCTCACAGGAGCAAGGTTACAGATGTCTGTGCCTTGACCAGCTGTTTATGTGTATCCTACAGATCAAATTTGAGTGGTCTTTTAGGTCTGCTCAAGCCCTCAAACTTATCCAGAAAGTGCTCTTCGCTACTGAGCCATCTCTCCAGCCCAGATGTAACCTCTTCAATACCATACCTGCGCTCTCAAAGCAAGCTTAATTCTCTTCTATGTGTCTGAGCCTTACTCCCCACTTTCTGCTAATGTTTTCTCATTTGTTCTTGTGGATGATGGACCACACTTGATTTCTGGATCACATAGATGGCAGCCAGTGTGAGGAAAGACATGAAGAGCTCCTGATAGGAATAGAACAGTCTCATGTGGATCTAACCAGCAGAAAGCCTGGCACTGATTTCGAAGCCCATTCATGCTGAGTGGAGCAAAATAGCTCAGGTTCCTGGTCCTACTGAAGTGATTGCATTGCCCAAGGGAGTTCTCTAATTCCCACATGATCACTGTGGAGGGAATGTGCGTCTTCTTCTTCCAGGATGTGCCATTAAGCCTTTTTGACTTGTTTGTATTTTTTTTCCAGTCCAGAGGAGCAAATGTGTCTGCAGAGAAGCATCAGAGTGCCAGGAGGAAGGGTTCAGCCTCTGTGTGGAAGTGAACGGTGGCAAGGAACAGACAATGTCCGAATGCGAGGCGGGAGCCCTGAGATGCAGGGGACAGAGT
The DNA here is from genome assembly GCA_004024765.1 of Zapus hudsonius. Taxonomy (NCBI): domain Eukaryota; kingdom Metazoa; phylum Chordata; class Mammalia; order Rodentia; family Dipodidae; genus Zapus; species Zapus hudsonius. Next base: position 3,962 of record PVHP010032193.1, on the reverse strand, counting down.
GTCTCCATCACCAGCATAAAGCCCTGTGCTGCAGAAACTCTGTAGGCTCCCGGCAGCCATGGTCATCGTGTTCACCATCCAGTGGGCATCTGGGGCTGAGTTAAAATATCTGTGTAACTGGGCACTTAGATTCCCTTCCCATCATTCTTTCTTCATCCTTTCTCTTCGCTACATACTTCTCCCCACTGTATTCAGCCACCTTGTAAACAAATTCTGATTCTAGGTACTCTTTCATCTTCTTTTTCTTTTTTAAGTGGCAGGATGAAGAATACATGTGAATAATGACATGAACTAATTGTATGTTTTTGGAAATGGTTCCTGAAACTTTCACTTAACTTTCTTGTCTATAAAATTATAGGAGGAGACTACAGACACTTGCATACTCTGTGTGGACTGTGCTTCTATTAAGTATGATTGACCCAGTCCAGGGGCCAGAACACCCTCTCTTAATTGATTAGGAAAGCAGAAAGAACACAGCTTCCTCATTAGAGAGCTTGTCTTTCCTCAATGAAATCAAACACATGAAAGATCTGGGATGAAAAGAGACAGATACAATTATTTCTATCTTGAGTCGTAATGTCACATTTCACCTTACTGAGTCAACCCATGTATGTCTTGTCAGCGGATTGGACCACTTAAATGTCAGAGCAGAATCCATCATGCTGTGGGTACAGGGTACCATCTGCTTTCTTGTCTGAGAACAAATATGATTCAGCCTCTTGGGTCTTTTCTTCAGTATGTATCAGAATTAAGATCTACAAACTATTCTTTCTGTTTTTTTTTAAGTATCAGTTTATGCCCAAGATATAAGTGATGCATATTTGAGAACAATTTTTTTCTAATGCCTAGATTTTCCCCAGAGATATACAATTTGAAGCATTGCCTTCTATTTATTTCTTATTCATGATTCATCAAAAAAATGAGTGGGCTTGAATAGAATTTTAAAATGTACTTTATGTACAAATACTATCTGTATTTTTCTGAGGCTGATAAATACATTTCAAAAAACTTTAAGATGATAAAATTTTGGAAGCTCATTCAAGATACTGTTCTTTAGACATCTTTAATCCATTTGATAGTGTTTGATTTGCTTTTAGGAAATATTTGCCTCAAGAAAGGTTAATATGTTCTTGCATGAATTTTATGTCTGATCCTAATTTAGCTTTTTATATCAAAGTGTCCCTTGAGGGTACATACAGATGTCCTACGTGGAAGGTATAAGGAAGCAGCTTTCAATTTATTGAAAAAAAAACATTTAAAGATGTTGATTGTACTTGTTAGAGGTTATTATGGATTTAATTTTTACCCTGGCCATTGGGATAGATTTGAAATGCCAGTCCAGAGTGTCGACTCTGATATTAAGAGCTACAGTAGGAATTTATTTTGGAGAAGTTATCTTGATATCCTTCCAATAATAACTCCTCTTTAGTTAGGCTAATGTGGACCTAGGGTTCTACTGATTATGAATATTTCTAATCTATAAATCTAAATCTGAATGCTTTGAAATCTATAACCCTTGAATGCTGATATAATGTTACCAGTGGAAAATTTTACACCTGACCTGTAGTTGAAAGACAGGGGGACTCAAAAATTGTATAAAATTACCTTCAGGCTAAATGTATAAAAATATATAAAATAAATGAATTTTGTGTTTGAATTTGGGTTCTATCTCAAAATGTCTGACTATATATACACAAATACTATAAAATCAAAAATACTTGAAATACTTGAAAGGAGGTGCAAAGTCAATGTGGTTTTAGAGAGATAATATTTTGAAAAACTATATTTTGTGTCTCTTCTTTTTAAAGATTTTCATAGATCCCTATTCCAAAATCAGATAAGAACATTCACAATTACCTATAGAAAATAGAAAGAAGAAAGTCACTTTTGACATTGAGTCTTAAAGAATGGTCTTCAGATTTTCAAAATCAGCTCTACCAACAGAAGTCTGTGAGGAAAACCAGGGCAACTATTTATGCCCTGAAAATAAACTTCAAGGAGAATCAAGGGAGTGTGAGAAACCCTTCTGCCTCCCTCACCTCAGACCACGTGAGGGCCTCCTGGGCACAGGCTGAAAGCAGTGCTAATATTAAGGCCATCTGCAGCTAGGAGGAAATTGGTGCATTAGCCATCACTAGTTTTCAGGGGCCACATGGGAGACAGGCATACTTCACAGGTCTACTTATCATTGGCAGAGATATTGCAAGTTACTGGACAGAGAGGCTGTCTTTAAAGCTTTCTTAATGGCACTGAGTACTTACTGCTCACCTGCAACATCTTTTCACCCAGCTCCTAATGACCGGTCACTAGAAGTGTTTGCTCACCAATGTCCTGAGGTTTTCTGAAACCCACATGAGCCTCTCATGCCCACATCTGTTTAGGATTCGTGTATCACCTTGAAACAGAGGGAAAGGTTATGTGCAGTATGGTAGGGTCTGGAACAGGAAGCAGCAAAGGATGACAAATGATCTCTGCATGATCCAGGTAACTGGATGAGTTGGTTGAGGGCTCCCCTGCCAGTTGGGCAGATCATGACAGATTTCAGCTCCATCAGAGAATTTCAAGTTCTTCATGCAGCTTGGAAGCATGTCCTCAGAGGAAGGTGTGGGACCGGTTTCCTCTTCTCTTCTCTTTTAGCTCTAGGAGTGAGTTGCAGCTTTTGGTATCTACTTTTGTTTTCTGTGTTTAGTGTTTTAACTATAATGCATCATGGGGGATTTCTTTTCTGGTATTGTCTGTTTGGCATTCTGTATACATCTTTACCTGGACGGGCTTCTCTTTCATAAGATTTGGAAATTTTTCTTCTCTAAAATATTTTCTATGCTCTTGATGTGAGGCTCTTCTTGTATGCCCATGAATTGAATGTTTGTTCTTTTAAACATGTCCCACATTTTTCTCATGTTCTGATCCTATGTTTTTTTGGACTTGACATTGATTTTTGCCTATCTGTTTCCTCTGATTGTCCTCAAGTCCTGATAGTGTGTCTTCCATATGATCTATTCTGTTCATGGTACTTTCCTGGAGCATTTTAATTATCTTATCTTTGATCTCAATTTGCTTTCCTTCAGCATCTCTATCTCTTTGAGGTCCACTTCCATTTCTTTCCTTTTTTTCCCCCTCCCTGTGCTGAGGACCGAACCCAGGGCCTTATCCACTGAGCTAAAATCCCCAACCCCCCACTTTCATTTCTTGAATTGACTTTCTCATTGTAGTTAGTTGATTGTGTTCTCCTGGAATTCATCCAGGAATTTGATCATGTCATCTTTTAAAAATTTTATTTATTTAAGTAATTAATTTGCAAGGAGAAGAGAGAGAAGAAAGAAGAGAGAGAGAGAGAGAGAATGGGAATAAATGGACACACCAGGACCTCTTGTTCTTGCAAATGAACTCCAGATGCATGTGCCACTTTGTGCAACTGACTCTACGTGGTCACTGGTGAGTTGAACCTAGGCTATCAGGCTTCTCAAGCAAGAGCTTCCAACAGCTGGGCCCCGTTCATGTCATCTTTGAATTTATTCACTTGCCTGCTGAGTTCTTTTAGTTGATTCTCTTGCATTTCATTTACTCTTGTGTTCATGTTCTCTTTAAGTTTGTTGTTTATAATTTTCATGATAGTGTTTTGGAATTCTTTGTGTGGTATTTCTTCTGCTTGGTTCTTGTCTGCTTCCACTCTGGGGATAGGCATATTTGGTAGGGATATCTTGCTTTGGTTTCTCATGTTACCTGTTTTGTGTTTGGATTTTCCCCTCTGGAGACAAAGTCCCTTTGTCTTGCTAAGAATGCAGCCACACTGGCTCCAGCGGAGGATACAGGTTGGGCTTGGTTCCAGACTTCTCTCCTAACAAACAGGACAGAAATCCTACTAGGACTGAGCTCCCTGGCTACCTAACTGGTCTAGATTGGGAGGAAGGATGGTACTGATTGGGCGTTTACTGGGGGACAGGGACCTACTGGCTTGAGAA
>PVHP010032192.1:0-20452 GCA_004024765.1 Zapus hudsonius | reverse complement strand
CTTTCTAGAAACACTTGGAGTTGAGCAGGGCTATGGAGTCTAGAGCCTGCCCACCACAGAGACAAGCCCAGGGGGAGGACCCACGCCGGGGACATCTGTGCAGCAGACAGGGTGCCTGCACAGTGGAGGGGTGGGGCATGATCCAAGGGGTGGGCTGGACACTACCTGGCACGAGCCAAGGATCACTTCTCAGAGCATCCAAGGGCAGACACCCAGGGATAGATAGGATCACTGGGTTAAACACTGTAGATATTTTTAGGCCTTTTGACTCAAGTTGCCAAATGGCGTCCAGAAATCAGCTCTAGCTCCCACGCGCCTCAGAGTTTATGAGGCAGTTGGGGAAAAGTGAGGGGGAGAAGTCACGTACCCCAACACACCAGGGGCCTGAGATGAGGCCCCTTGACTCTCCCTGCCAGAATAGAAGAAACCATCTGCCCCGATCCCGAGGCTCATGGCTTCACAATCCCTGTTTCCTCCGTGGGGACTTGAGGGGAGTGAGCCAGTCCTGGTTCATGCAAGGGTCTCGGTACTTGTGGGCAGGGAGGATGGTGCAATCAAGCCACAGGCTCAGTCTGTCCCTAGAAAAGGGACTGCTCGGGGATGGAGAGGTGGCTCAGCGGTTAAGGCACTTGCCTGCAAAGCCTTACAACCCTGGTTTGATTCCTCAGTACCCACATAAAACAAGATGCATAAAATGGTGCATGCTTTTGGAGTTTGTTTGCAGCTCTGGAGGCACTGGTGTGCCCATTCTCTCTCTCTCTCTCTCTCTCTCTCTCTCTCTCTCTCTCTCTCTCTCTCTCTCTCCCTCCCTCCCTCCCTCCCTCTCTCTCTCTCTCTCTCTCTCTCTCTCTTTCCCTCCTCACTTCTCAGGAGACTCTGCAGGTTCTTTTTTGTTTGTTTGTTTGTTTTTGTTTTTTTAAGGTAGGGTCTCACTCTACTGGAATTCACTATGTAGTCTCAGGGTGGCCTCAAACTCACAGCAATCCTCCTACCTCTGCCTCCTAAATGCTGGGATTAAAGGCATGCGCCTCCACGCCCGGCTTGCAGGTTCTTGATGTCTGGGGTCTTCTGCCCTGTTTGGACAATGATTAAGAAAGCCAGGCCCCAGGGCTGGGGAGGTGGTTCAGTACTAAGGGTGCTTGCAAAGCCTGCTGGCCTGGGCTTCAATTCTGTAGCACCCACATAAAGCTGAAAGTAAAAATGGCTCATGCCTCGGTGATCCCGATGCGCTCACAACAGGAGGTGGAGCCAGGAGAAGCTAAGTTCACCTAGTCTGACATTCCTTTGCAGACTGGCAGTGTATTTACAGTCACAGAGACCCTACCTAAAAGAAGGGGGGGACAGACACCTCAAAGTTGTCCTCTGACCTGCACACGTGTGCCATCCGATATATGTCCGCACATATACAAATAAATAAATAATATTTTTAAAAGAATGCCAAGGGGGCTGGAGAGATGGCTCAGCGGTTAAGGCACTTGCCTCCAGTGCCTAAGGCCCCAGGTTCAATTCCCCAGTACCCACATAAGCCAGACCCACAAGGTGGTGGCCCTGGTGTGCTCTCTCTCTCTCTCTCTCTCTCTCTCTCTCTCTCTCTCTCTCTGCTAGAAAATGAATAAATAAAATATTTTTTAAAAAGAGAATGCCAACCCAGGCGTGGTGGCGCACACCTTTAATCCCAGCACTCAGGAGGCAGAGGTAGGAGGATCACCATGAGTTCAAGGCCACCCTGGGACTACATAGTGAATTCCAGGTCAGCTTGGGCTAGAGCGAGACCCTACCTCGAAAAACCAAAAAAAAAAAAAAAAGAATGCCAAGGGTCAGAGAGATGGCTCAATAGTTAAGACACCCAAGGACCCAAGTTCGATTCCCCAGCACTCATGTAAGGCCAGATACAAAGTAGTGCATGCATCTAGAGTTGCTTTGCTGTGGCTAGAGGCCCTGGCACACCTATTTTCTCTCTTTCTCTCTCTCCCCCTCTGTCTCTCTCCCTCCTTCCAAATAAATACATAAATAAATAAATTAAAAAGCAAACTCTGGGCTGACTTCACATCTCTCCCTTCCTCCTCTTCCCTATCTGAGCCGGTGTTGCACGACTCTTTTGGAAGAGAGGGTTTTAGGGTGCCCTAAGGCACTGAAGGCAAAGGCCCCAGGTCCCTAGAGAGTAGCACTTCCTTCCCCCGAACAGTATGGCATCATTCTACACACAGCACTCCTGCCTAACCCAGACCAAATTAGCCTTCCAAATGACAGGGTGCACATTCTCCAAATTGGAGATTGGGTGGGAGAGCAGAAGCTTAGGTCTCTTCCTGCTTCCTGCTTGGAGAGGCCCTCAGCTGGCCCGTTCCCACTTGAGGACCCTGTTAGCAAGGAGTTCTCATCAGGTCAGGACGGCTGAGTGTCTAAGGCACTTGTGTTCAGGAGAGAGTTCTGGACGTACCTCCCTCAGTGCAGAGACCCCCAGCTCCCAGGCCCTGGCCAGCACCCAGGGCAGCTTCCCAGGCTCCCAAGACTGAAAGGTCCCTGGGGCCCAGTCCTGTAGCCCCCTGTATTGATCCTCAGCATGTTCGTGTAATTAGATCCTTCAGCCTGTGCTTTTTGTTTTGTTTTGTTTTGCTTTTTGTTTTTCCAAGGTAGGGTCTCGCTCTAGCCCAGGCTGACCTGGAACTCACTCTATAGTCCCAGGCTGGCCTCAAACTCACAGCAATCCTCCTACCTCTGCCTCCTGAGTGCTGGGATCAAAGGTGTGTGCCACCCTGCCCAGTTTAGCCTTTTTTATTTTCACGTGTGTATGCTATATCTATGTTCACATGCATGTGGGCACACATGTATGCAGATGTGTGTTCTTGTGGAGGTCTTGCCTACTTCTCTGAGGCAGGGTCTCTCACTTGAACCCAGAGCTCACTGATTCAGCTAGTCTAGCTAGCCAGCTTTCTCTGGGGTCCCCCTCTCTACCTTCTAAGCACTGGAATTACAGGTGGGCTGCCACACCCAGCCAGCACTTACATGGGTTCTGGGGATGTGAACTCGATTCTTCATGCTTACCACTTTATCCATGGAGCCATCTCTCCATCCCTCTGCTTCCAGCCTTTGACTGGCAGGCTGGCACCTCCAAGCTACCTTATAGCTTCCTGGATGCCTCCCCATCATTAGCACATGGGCTTAGTGGGCATGGAGGTCAAGCTTGGCAGAACTATGACATCTGACAGACAGAGCCTGCTCCGCTCATGGCTGTGTGGGTCACAGGCCTCGGCAGTCACAGAGCATTAGCTTGGCTAATTAATTTGGTGAGCACATGAACAAATAAGTGAGGAGTTGGCCTGGGCCATCTCCAAGCTTCTGGCCGCCCAAGCTCTCCAGTTTCTCCCTCCTTAGCCAACTTACAAGTCTCTCTAACCAGGCACATGCCAGCCAGGACTCGCTTTGCTGATGTGGCAGAGCTGGGAGAACCCTGGGGAAGGTTAGAGCAGGCAGGAGTTGAATACTGGGACCCTGATACTAGGGGGGTGTCCAGTGACACACTCTTCAGGGTGAACCTCCAAAGCATCTACCCTGTGCCTAGTGTTCAAGGACCCTAGCCAGCCCGGGGTGGCAAACCGCCCCCATTCTGTACCCCCTCCCACTCACCCACACCCTAGCGACTTCTCCTGAAACTTCTGCTCCGCTCAAACCGTCTGTCGCTGGCGCTGGTGATTCACACACTGCATTCTTCTTTCCTCTTCCCAACTAATTATAGCTCCTGCGTGTTTTCCCCCCTGGAAAAAAATGTCTTCTTAAAAAATATATCCCCAAGCTGGTGGTAATTAATCTGGTGAGCATTCATTGCTGTATACATTTCAGACAGACTCTGAGGACAGGCAGGTCCCAGGTGTGGAGGTGTATATCGACCCACAGAGGAAGGACTGGCGTAGGATGTGGGGTACAATGAGGATAAGCAGCGGAGGCTCAGCTCAGACCCCACAGAGCCATGACGGATCTAGGATCCCTAGGGACTAGCAGCCACGGTGGCACTCATGGGGACTCGACTGAGTGCTGGGTGAAGAGTCAGATGCCTGCTGTGGGCATCGATGTTTTCCCCGACACCTGCTGAAGCAGGTCTGGACACAGACCTCATTCTGGGGAAGAGAAAACTGAGGTTCTGGTATCTAAGGCCCCACAGCCGTCAGTAAGCTAGGCAGGCTTTGGACCCTGGGCCTGGCCCAAGGGACATGACCTTCTGTTTGTCTCTCCCTCACTTACCTTCTGGGAATCACAGCAACTGTCCAGAACTGAGATCACAAACATCATCAGCATGCTTTCCCAGAGGTTCAGCAGTGTCCGAGTGCGTGGTCTGATCAAGATGGAAGGTCCCGGGAATTACAATGCCAGGGGCAACCTGGACTGGACCAGAGACAGCCAGACAGAGCTTGAGAGGGGACAGGGGATCAATCGAGACAGAGAAGAGCAGAAAGGGAGCCTGAACCAGAGACAGCCAAGTCTGGGTTCAAGACTAAGGGATAAAGCCCAGGAGATAAGATGGAGGAATCAGGGGGGGAAACCACCCAAAGAGAGCAGTTGGAGTTTAGATTGAGCAGAAGGAACAGCTGAGATGGGAGGGAAGCCCACACCCTCCCATCTGTGTGAAAGTGGGGTCCAGGACAGAACCCAGGAGGGAAGAACATTGAGAAGAGAGTGGAGAAGAAAGATGAAAGCTTGGGCTGAAGAGATGGCTCCGTGGTTAAGGTGCTTGCCTGCAAAGCCTAACAACCCAGAGTTCAATTTCCTAGTGCCCATGTAAAGCCAGATGCACAAAGTGGCACATGCATCTGGAGTCTGTTTGCAGTGGCAGGAAGCCCTGGCACACCAATTCTCTCTGTCTCTCTTCTCTTTCTTTCTTTCTTTTTTTTTTTTTTTTTTTTTTTTTGAGGTAGGGTCTCGCTCTAGTCCAGGCTGACCTGGAATTCACTATGGAGTCTCAGGGTGGCCTTGAACTCATGGCGATCCTCTTACCTCTGCCTCCCGAGTGCTGGGATTAAAGCCGTGCGCCACCACGCCCTGCTGTCTCTCTTCTCTTTCTGTTTGCAAAATAAATAAATAATTTTAAAAAGATGATAGTCTAATGCCTTCATACAGGGTTTAAGCCTGCTTGATGGCGCTCCAAAGAGTCAGGGCAGACATGGAGCTCTAGGCTGGGCTTGGGGTTAGGACCATGGTGCCTCTCCACCTTTATCAATCCAGAAGACTCCTTGGGATGCAGCCCCAGGGAGGCAGTCTCAAGGTGGATGGAGAGTGGGAGCAGATAAGAGGTGGCAGCGACCTCGGGTTCTCCAAACCCCATTCTGTGGCTGGTCATCCTCCTCCTCCAATCCTAATGCAGAATTGAGAACTGATCCAGGGGCTTTGGCAAATCCAGACAGGGCTGGGGTATTTCATCTCCTGTCCGGCCTAGACCTCTCCTCCACTCCAATTCCCCATCAGTTATAAGGAAAGATATCCTCTCAGTCAGGCATTGTGGTAGAGAGGCCTGTAATCCCAGCACTTGGCAGGCTGATGGTGAATTCGAGGGCAGCCTGAACTACATAGCAAGTTCTACATCAATCTGGAATACACGGTAAGAGCCTATCTCAAAAGAAAAAGGGGGACTGGGCGTGATGGCCCACACCTTTAATCCCAGCACTCGGGAGGCAGAGGTAGGAGGATCACCATGAGTTCAAGGCCACCCTGAGACTACATCGTGAATTCCAGGTCAGCCTGGGCTAGAGCGAGACCCTATCTCAAAAAACCAAAAAAAAAAAAAAAAAAGAAAGAAAGAAAGAAAAAGGGGGGCTGGAGAGATGGCTCAGTGGTTAAGGTGCTTGCCTGCAAAGCCTAACAACTGGGGTTTGATTTCCCAGTACCCACGTAAAGCCAGATGCACAGTGGTGCATGCATCTGGAGTTCATTTGCAGCTCTGGAGGCCCTGGTATGTCTATTCTTATTCTCTTTTGCTTGTGTGCTCTTTCTCTGCTTTGGGGTGGGGAGGGGAGCTAGGCGTGGTGGCACACACCTTTAATCTCAGCACTTGGGAGGCAGAGGTAGGATCACCATGAGTTCAAGGCCTCCCTGAGACTACGTAGTGAATTCCAGGTCAACCTGGGTTAGAGTGAGACCCTACCTCTAAAACAAAAAAAAACAAAAGGGAAAAAGGAATTACATCCTTTCTACTAACTTTTATTTTATTTTATTTTTCAAGGTAGGGTCTCACTCTAGCCCAGGCTGACCTGGAATTCACTATGTAGTCTCAGGGTGGCCTCGAACTCATGGTGATCCTCCTACATCTGCCTCCCCAGTGCTGAGATCAAAGGTGTGTGCCACCATACCCGGCTACTATTATTACTAATTATTTTTTTTAATATTTTAATTTATTTATTTGAGAAAGAGAAAAACAGAGTCAGATAGAGAGTGAGAATGGGTGAGCCATGGCAAACAACATCCAGATGCATGCACCACTTTGTACCCTTGGCTTTATGTGGGTACTGGGGAATCAGGGTGTCAGGCTTTGCGCCTTTACCATGGAAGGAGCCATCTCTACAGTTGCCTCTACTAACTCTTGAGGTCAGAAGCCTATACCTTCCTCAGGCTCACCAGGCATGCCAGGTCTCTTTAGCTGGCCTAGTATAGGGTTATGTTTCTTTCTCTGGACCCCTAAGGACAAGGCCTGTTTTCCCCTTGGGCCCCTCAAGATGAGCCTGTCTCCCTGTCATCCCTCTTAGGATAGGACCTGCTTTTTTCACAGACCCCCCTCAGGAAAGGTCCTACTACCACCCTCTCAGGCCCCCCCTAGACCCTCAGGACAGGCCCTGTGTCCCTCAGACCCTTCAATCCAGGACAGGGCTGTCCCCCAGTCCCTTGCCCTGTGCTGCTTTGGCAGCTGAGGAGGTGTTGACAGCTTGCTAACCACAGGCAGCCTGCCTCTGGCTCCAGCCACTACCTCCCCCAACTTCTCTGGACACCTGACATGGCTGCCTGCCTGCCTGCCCTGGGTCAGGGCCCGGTGCCCAGGACCTGTTCGCTAGGCAGCTGTTGGGATTTCCGGCACTGGGGAGCCTCCCAGCCACTTTCTTGTCTGGAATCTCCTGGCCAAGTCTGTGCTCTTCTGGGGTCTGTGTCTGGACCTTGGAGCATCTGTCACGAGAAAGGAAGGAGATACAGCAGGAGCAGGTGACCTTGGGTGGCCTTGAACTCAGAAGGACAGCACAGGCCCTGTGAGTCCCAGGAAGGAGGGAAAAGTAGCTACGAATCCCAGGGTAGAGCTTGGCCAGTGAGGGAGACGGGCCTGCAGAGTCTCTTCAGCGGGAGTCCAGGCAGACCAGTGGGCCTTTGACATGGTGACCTGGACCGTTTTCTAGAAACATCTTTTTTATGGGTCTACCAAACAAACCAGGAAAACTCCTTTCATAGTGACTCATGACCAGAGGCAACACTGGATAAAGTTTAGGCCCATCCATCCATCTCAGACTCTGGGAAGATGATTCATTCCAGTTCCTTATTAATTATCTATCTATTTATTATTTATTTCTGTGTATGTGCATGTATATGTATGTGTGTATGATAAGTGTGTGTGTGAGTTCAAGGCACATGTGTGGAGGTCAGAGGAGAATTTTCTAGTTTCAGTCCTTGCCTTCTACCTTGTTTGAGGTAGGGTTTCTTATCATTCACCACTCCATTCTTCAGGCTAGCTGGCCCACGAATTTCTGGTGGATTCTCCTGTGTCCACCTACCCTGCTGGGAATTATCAATGCCTGCTACAACATTTAGCACTTTTTTCTTTGGGGGGGGAGTTACGAGGTGGGGTCTCTCTCAAGCCCAGGCTGACCTGGAATTCACTATGTAGTCTCTGGATGGCCTCGAACTCATGGTGATCATCCTACCTCTGCCTCCCAAGTGCTGGAATTAAAGGTGTGTGCCACCACACCCGACAATTCAGCTTTTTGTTGTTGTTGTTTGTTTGTTTGTTTTGTTTTTTGGAGTAGGATCTCTAGCTCAGGGTGACCTGGAGTTCACTCTATAGTCCCAGGCTGGTCTCGAACTCATGGCAACCCTCCTACCTCAGCCTCCCAAAGATTAAAAGTGTGCACCACTACCCCAGTTTCAGCTTTTTTACTTGGGGTCTGAGGATTGGAACTCAAGAATTCATGTTTGCAAGGCATGTGCCTTATCCACTGAGCCATCTCCCTAGCGCAAACCCCAGTTTCTTGATCTGTATAATGGGCTGCGACATACCCTTCTTCAGAGAGCACTGAGAATAGACAAGATTTGCACCTGAAACTGAGACATAAATAGCTTTGCTTTAGGGCTGGAGAGATGGCTCAGCAGCTAAGGCATTTGACTGCAAAGCAGAAGGACCCGAGTTCAATTCCCCAGGACCCACATAAAGCCAGATGTACAAGGTGGCACATGTGTCTGGAGTTCATTTGCAGTGGCTGGAGGTGCTGGCATGCCAATTCTATCTGCCTTTTCCTGTCTCTCGCTATCTCTCAAATAAAAAAATACAAATTAAAAAATAACTCTGCTTTAGGCACCCAGATTCTAACCTCGGACTCCAAGCCCCTCTCTGGAACCCTTTTCTCCCTCCAACCCCTTTCTGGCTTAAGCAAATGGTCAAACCTCAGCCTCTACCGTTACCTCCCCCACCACTCTAGCCTGGGAAGGGTCATCTGGAGAGAGAGAGAGCCTAAGACCTAGTAGGGATCCCCATTTTCAAGGACGCATGATCGCCCCTCCTTCCTCTCAGCCACAGACCAATGGAGATGCTGGTTGAACACTTTCTCCTCTGTTCTGGAAATTGCAGATCTTGCCCAGGGCTTGGCCACTCTCTGCATCTCTACTCTGCCCCAGAGCCCTTCCAGACTAGCCTGGCCTTTGGCCTCGGCTCCTTCAACATGAAGAGACAGAGGAGAACTGGCCACCCCCATCCCAGACCGTTTTTAGCCCCCCTGGAACTCGGCGTCCTCCCAGCAAGGGTGCGTGGGTCGGGGCGGGTATTAATAGCTCATCTGGAGGAGGTGACAGGGACTTTCACAGCCAAACTCTGAAGGCCTCACATCCTGGGCAGGCTGGGCGGTCCTCTCGTCCCCCCTCTTCTACTGGCTGTAAACGTCACTGTCTTTGTCCTCCAGGGACTCTCTGACCCTCCAGCCCCCACCCCTCGCACGTGCCTCTGGCTGCCCCCTTGAACCTTCCTGCCATCCCCTTGGGCCAGGACCCTGGTGGGTTGGTGGCCTGAGACTGGACTGTGACCAGGCCCTGTGGGAGATGAGAACAGAGGAGCCTATGATAAGGCACTCTTCTCCTCTGCCTCTGGTCGGCCACTCCACCCCTCCGCTGGGGCTGTGTGGGCTTGTCCCCAGATGACTGGAAAAGGTGCCACGGGGTGCTCTGCCCGGATGCTGTTGAGGTGGTCCACCTCTCAGGGCAACTTGACAAGGGTGGGGCTCTGGGTGATGACTAGAGACAGCTTTGGACCAATGCTGCCTCTCAGGCCATGCCATGGGGGCAGGGAAGAGGCAGGAGCTCCCACCTGTCTCCAGCACCCTCCTTTCCCTCTGAGCTCTCCTGTCCCACCCTGCAGCCTCAGGAAATAGGAGCTGGCAACACTCGGGAGTGTGGTTGGTGTTAGAGGTAACCCACAGTTCAGAGACCAAAGCTTGTGGGAAAGGACATCCTGGGAGCCGGAAGTGACGAGGGAGCCTTGGGAGCTGGTTTCAGTTCCAGCCCTTTCTGCAGTCATATCCAAACCCTGGAAGCTCCGCCGGCTCACTGCAAGCACCCCTGTGCTCTTGGCCCTGGCCTCTCATGTCCAGGACATGGAAGGGTGGACCTCGAAGACCTCATCTTTAGCCAGCAGTGGCTGACTTGCCTAATCTTCTCCTCTATCCCTACCTCAGCCTAAGTCCTGACCTGGCCCGAGACTGAGCTCGGATCTCATCCTCACCAGTCTGAATAATGCCGCCTTGCCCTCTGACCCCTGACTCCATATTGAGTCTGGATTTCTGTGATGGTTTATAGTAATTGTCAAATTGACAGAAGCCAGAATCACTGAGAAAATGAGCCTCCAGGTATGTGAGTTAATCTAGTTTAGCTTAACTGAGGTGGGAAAGCTTAACTTCGAGTAGCAATGTTCCTGGACTGTATAAAAGGAGAAAGCCAGCTAAGCACATGCATCTATCGTTCTCTGCCTCCTGACTGAAGGTGCAACTGGACCAGCTTTTCTTCCCGTTCCTACTGCCATGCCTTCCCACCATGATGGCCTGTGACCTCAAATTGTAAGCTGAAATAAATCCTGTCAGGGTATTTGACCACAGCAACAAGAAGAGAAGCTAATACAAACTCTCGGAAAACCAAAAAAAAAATGTTAATTATCAAATGAAACTGTGAAGACAGAGTCCCTCTGCACTTTCTGCATGCATGGAGAGCTTGCACAGGGAAGTTAGCTAGTTGTAGTGGAACACAACTGCAATCCCAGTAGTAGGGAGATGGAGGCAGGAACACCAGAAGTTCAAGTCCAGCGTCAGTGAGTTCAAGGCCAACCTGGACTTCATGAGATCCTGTCTCAATAAAAAGTGGAGGGACAGCCTGGGGAGATGGCTCAGTGGTTAAAAGCACCTGCTGCACAAGCCTGGCAATCCAAGTCCAGAGCCTCAGAATTCATGTAAAGTCAGACACATTTATTTATGTAAAGTAGCGCACTCATTTACACCCCAATCCACCTATGGCAATAGGAGGTGAATCAAGAAGCTGCTGATAGCCGGGCGTGGTGGCGCACACCTTAATCCCAGCACTCGGGAGGCAGAGGTAGGAGGATCGCCGTGAGTTCAAGGCCACCCTGAGACTACAGAGTGAACTCCAGGTCAGCCTGGGCTAGAGCGAGACCCTACCTCGAAACCCCCCCCCAAAAAAAGAAGCTGCTGCTAGCAGACAAGTCCTATCTTGAACAAGATGGAAGGTGAAGATGGCATCCTAAGGTGGTCCTCTGACTTCTACATGCATGCTTTGGCACACATGTGCCCGTTTACACACACACCCCATACACATATACACATCGAAGAAGAGAGAGAGAGAGAGAGAGGGAGAAGCTAGTCAAGTTGCTCTAATTGTGAGGTCAGGACCCCTGTCTTGAGCCTGTTCCTTGCTCTCTGAGCCCCTGCAGGGCTCTTGGAAACCTCTTAGATTCTGAGCGAGCAGCAGAAGCCACTGTAGCATGAGCTGACGAGAACAGGGGCTGGAACAGCATGGAAACTGCCAGCATGGAAGTAGGTCACAGAATTCTTAAAACCGAGGAACTACAGGAGCCCACAAAAACTCCACATCCCAGGATGCCATGCTTCCCCCATTTCCTAGGCCAAGGATGGCACAGACTGACCAAGGAAAACATGGGCTCCTGTTTCACACATTCTGGGCTTTCTCCCTGGATTGCCTGTGGCACCTAGGGAGGATGTGTGTTCCCTGGCTCCACCATGGTCTTGAATCTCCTCGCTTCCTGCGGGGTTCCCTCCTAGAAGGTCCCACCTATCCTAAAACATCCTCACTTAAACTGGCTTCTCTGTGCCAACCCCTCCCGGGAGGCCCACACGCAGTTGGTGAGTCTTCAGCAGCTGTCTCTGCTGTCCTTGCCTATGGAGGATCCTGCGAAGTGGTGGCATTAAAGGCATGTGCCACCACACCCAACTGTACTTGGTTTTTATACAAGATCTCTGATCCAAGAACCTGAAGGCCAGAAGGTAGGTGACATACCCAAGGCCACACAGCTGAAAGTAGCAGGGGAGGTGTGACCTGAAGCGGGAAGGAATCAGGACCCAGCTACCAAGTAGGCTATAGCAAAAAGGGTGGAAGCCTGATCTATGTGTATATGGGGAGGGGGTATCCTCCACCATGGTTTGCTGAGCTCTGTCCCCTGGTGACAGTCACACAGGACCTTTCCAGGCGGCTAATGAGGGCCCTGACTCCACTCAGTAATTGGCCTCATTAGGCAGCCCAGGGGATGGGGTGGCGGGTGCTGGGCCCCATGGGGACTGGCCAGACAGCAGCCTGTTAATTACCTGAAAAAAATCAGACAATTAGGCTTTCTGCCACCCGCCTGCCCACGTCCTGCTGGCCCCTAATTACTGAACGGCTGCCCTGCCGAGCAGGCTGGGAGTGACCTGAATTTGGACTGAGGACCAGTCCCAGCCATCTCCTCTGTCCTCCACCCCTGCCTCAATCACGGGCCACAGAGACAGAGATCTGGGGTAAGGTGTGCCTTTCAGGGACCCTCCCTTGTAACCCCCTCTCCTGCCAAGGCGGCTCTGGGAAGGGAGAGATGGACTCTGAGGTCCTAGCAGCACTCGTATGTGGGCTCCTGGAGGAGGAACAGTGACCCAGAAAGGGGAGGTTCGAGATGTGGGAGGGTGATGAAGGGCTGAAGATCCCCTCTGCCTGGCTTTTTTAGGGAAAAGATACTGTGTCGTGTTCAGAATTAAGAGTGTCTGAGAAGAGGAAGTGAACACTCTTCTTCTAAGGTCCCTGGCAGCCCAGGAGCCTGTCTCTGGGACCCTCTCATGCAGAAGGGGACTGTCTAGAAGACAGCCGGACTGGTGTGTGGCCTGTGGTTGGGGAAGGGTTCGGAGAGGGGCCCTCCTGCCCGGGTAGTCTTGGAAGCCCACCAGAAACAAGGGTGCTTAGGCTGAGCCAGGAAAGAGCATATGCCTAATAGCATATGTCAGGGTCGGGGGTGGGTTGTCTTCTGTGGAAAGAACAGATGAAGACACAGGGTGTCCCTCAGCAAGCGCAAAAGCAAATGCGTGGAGACAGCCACATGGGCCACACGGGCCCTGCTTTGGGATCATGAGGGGAACTGAGGACTTCACAGACAGACACATACACTGTGCCTCATGAACCAACTCCCTGAGGAACCACCAACCTGATGGGCAAGAAGCCTGAAGGGGAAAGCATGATCACAAAGGAGAAGCTTGTAAGAAGTACCTGGGCCACCCCCTTGCAGAGAGAGACAGGGAGAGAGAGAGAGAGAGAGAGAGAGAGAGAGAGAGAGAGAGAGAGAGAGAGAGAGCATCAGAGTCTCTAGCTGCTGTAACAATCTCCATGATGCATGCACCACCTTGTGCATCTGGTTCTACACGGACACTGGGGAATCTAACCCAGGTCGTCAGGCTTTGAAGACAAGTGCCTTAACCACAGAACTATCTCTCCAGCCCCAGACTGAGGTAATTTACTGGTTCTATTCTGGAACTAAAAGTCCCTTCTACTATTTCCCTGGGAAGTGGAGACCCAAAGGTGTTGGTTGCTCAGAAAGACATTCCTAGTCCAGATGGGTCAAGAAGCTACGTGTGCTGGAGAGATGCTTAGCAGTCAAGGTGCTGGCCTGGAAAGCGGAAGGACCTGAGTTTGATTCCCCAGGACTCACGTAAAGCCAGATGCACAAGGTGGCGTATGTGTCTGGAGTTCTTTTGCAGGGGCTGGAGGCCCTGGTGTGCCCATTCTATCTGTCTCTTTCTTTCTCTCACTCTCTCAAATGAATAAATATAATATTCTTTAAAAGAAGCTAAGTTAATTGTGCTGGGCACGTAGTTCAGTTGGTAGAGTCCTTGCCTAGCATGTGTGAAGCTCTGAGTTCAATCCCCAGCACTGGACATCACTGGGCATGATGATGCCTACCTTTAATCTCAGCAATTAGTTGCTGAAGGCAGGAGGATCAGATGTTCTAGACATCCTCTGCTAGTGAGTTTGAAGCCAGCCGGGGTTGTATGAGACCCTGCCTCAAAAAGCAACAACCTACCGGCATGGTGGCGCACGCCTTTAATCCCAGCACTCGGGAGGCAGAGGTAGGAGGATTGCCGGGAGTTCAAGGCCACCCTGAGACTACATAGTAAATTCCAGGTCAGCCTAGACTAGAGCGAGACCCTACCTCGAAAAAACAAACCAAAACAAAAAAAAGCAACAACAACAAAAAAAGAAGTTAAGGTCACCCAGCCAGCTGGCTGGAGTGGACCCCATCTGCTCTGGTCTCCCAGTATGATCTAGCACCAGAAAGATGGTGCCACTGTAACAGGGTGGGAGAGAGACAGGCAGAAGACTGGACTGCACTGAGAGGCTTGATGCTGACATCTGAGAGTTCACTGCAGAGTCCTGTCCCTAAGTCCAACCGCGTGGGAAGCGGTCCATGAGCACTCCGTGAGCTCCCTTTACACAGAGCCTGGGAACTGATTCTGGGAGCCCCCAAGCTACTTCATCTCCTCCTCTCCTTTCCACTGTCTAGGCTTGCTGATGACCACTGGGGTAACCGTCCCATGCTCCACAACACTAACTGAGTGGATACCTAGGCATTTCCTGCCAAACACATGTGGTGATTACTACAGAGATGTGAGGCCTCCAGGTTTCTGCTCCCCAGAGAGTCAGAGTCCTGTGACACATGCACACACGTCTACACACAAACATTCACCCAACCTGTCACCCTGACTGCCAGGCAGCCTCGGGGCCCACTGTATTACCTTCATTAGAACAGCTTGTGCCCTCACAACTCCAGGGCATGCATGGCTCAAGACACTATGTTCTCCAACTCTCTGGTCTTCATTGGCCACATACATACACCTGTCTGAAGTCTGAGGGCAGGCCAGGCCTTATTCTGTGTCAGCCCCTGTTGCAGTCAGCTTTCTCATTGCTGGCAAAAAAAAAAAAAAAAAACCAAAAGCAGCTGATGGGAAGAAAGGGTTTTATTTGGCTTACAGACTCCAGGGGAAACTCCATCATGGCAGGGAAAATGATGGCATGAGCAGAGAGGATGGACATCACCTCTTGGCCAACATCAGGTGGACAACAGCATCATGAAAGTGTACCAAACACTGGCAAGGGGAAGCTGGCTATAGCACCCATAAGCCTGCCTCCAACAATATACTTCCAAGGTTCCAATTCCCATATTGCCATCAGCTGGGGATCAAGCATTCAGAACACATTAAATGGAGGGGGGTAAGAAGGGGGATGGAGGATTGATAGAAAATGAGGGACTTGTCTAAGGTCCCTTAGTCAGTACAATTGATGTAGAAATTGAACCTGAGTCCTGGGCTCCCAAGTGCTGCCTGTCTTATCTGCCATCAGCCTGATTAGCCAGAATCACAATGTATACCTCCTCATCTTTGCTCTCACTTCTAGCTGCCACTGGCCAGGCTGGATCACCAGGTCCCAGGATGGTCAGGGTCTCTGCTGCTCTGGCCAGATCCAGAAAAGTGATGCCCATCACTGGTTGGGTAGTGTCCCCTCCACCATCCAGAGCTAGCAGGAAGCACAGCTGGGGGGAGGGCCGGTCCAGTGAGAGGAGAAAGGGGTTTCTTTGCATCTCACATGGCATAGCCATCTTAGAGCCCATAGGCACCTGCTCTGCACCGGGCCAAATCAGCCAGACCTAGGTGCAACCTGTCTCTGCTGATCACTGGCTCTGTGCCCTCGGGCAGCCTGCTTCCTCTTGAAACCTCAATGAACTCATCTGGAATCAGCTGAACAAGGAGCTCAAATACAAAGGCCTCGAGCTGGAGATATGGCTCAGCTGGTTAAGGTGCTTGCCTGCGAAGCCTAATGACCTGGGTTCGATTCTCTGGTACTCACATAAAGCCAGATGCACAGTGGCACATGCATTTGAAGATCCTTTGTGGTGGATAGGGCCCTGGCGGCATGCCCATTCTCATTCTCTCTCTCTCTCTCTCTCTCTCTCTCTCTCTCTCTCTCTCTCTCTCTCTCTCTCTCTCTCTCTCTCTCTCTCTCCCCTCTCTGCATGTTTGCAAATAAATGAAAATATATCTGAAATACCAAAGGTCTCTGGAAATAGTCTCCAAGCCTAGTTAAGAGTTCCACAAATGGTGACTGCTGTATATCCTATTGCCCTCTTTTCTAGAAGAAACTGAAGTCTGGAGAGGTGCAGTAATATCCTGAGGGCAATGGCAGAACCAGGACTGACCCCAGATTCCCTGCACGTGGGGCAGCATCCTGGCCACATTGGTCCCTGGTTTGGGAATGGTCAGGTCCAGTAGGGTCCAGCAGCTGAAATCTGTGGTTTCACTTGGGTGTGTAGAGGAAAGGCATGCAAATGTGGCTGAGTCCTGAGCAGTATGTCCAGGAGATCCTCATGAGGGCTGACTCTACAAGGAGACCTACCAGTGTGCCCTACACAGTCAGTCTGAAATCCTACTTTGAGTCCTCTTTGCTGTTTTCTTTCAACTCTGAGCCCTGTCCTCAGCCTGAGATCAGCTGCTCAGGAGCTAACCTGAGCTTGGCCTGAACATCTGCTGAATGCCTGCCTTTGGCGACGGTGACGTTGGACCAGGATGGCCAACTGCTTCTTGGCTCTTCCTCAGAGTCACAGTAAAGTACAGACTGTTCCTGGAAGATCATGACATGAGCTGGGCCTGGTGGAGACTGTGCTCATGGCCACAAGCCCAAGGCAGCTCTTAGGCCAGGGACTGCAGACTATGACGAGATTCTGCTGAGCTTTAGGCTGGCATGTGGAGGCCTGCAACTCAGGGAGAGTATTAGAAACTTGTCCTTTCCTGGGGAGGGGGAGCTAAATGCCCCACCCCAGCTTCAAGAATCATCATGAGATGGGCGTGGTGGCACACACCTTTAATCTCTGCACTCGGGAGGCAGAGGTAGGAGGATCGCTGTGAGTTCGAGGCCACCCTGAGACTACAGAGTGAATTCCAGGTCAGCCTGGGCTAGAGTGAGACCCTACCTCGAAAAACCAAAAAAAAAAAAAAAAAAGTCATCATGAGCCTGAGCACCTTGTTTTACAGTAGAATAACATCACATCTTCCAGGTGGTGATGGCAGTGGGTTGTGTGCTGGGACCTGAGCAATATGGCCTTCAGCAGTAGTATCTCCATCTGTCTTGTTCTTTTCCTTTCTTTTCTTTTTAAAAATATTTTATTTATTCATTTTCAAGCAGAGAGATACAGGAGATAGATGATGAGAGAGAGAGAGAGAGAGAGAGAGAGAGAGAGAGAGAGAGAGAGAGAGAGAGAGAGCACCAAGGCCACCACCTTGTGGATCTATGTGGCTACTGGGGAATTGAACCAGGGGCCTCAGGCACTGGAGACAAGTGCCTTAACCGCTGAGCCATATCTCCAGCCCTTGTTCTTTTCTTTTTCTGTGTGTGTGTGTGTGTGTGTGTGTGTGTGTGTGTGTGGTGTAGTATCTGCATGCTCCACATGGAGGAAAATGTCAGGTGATTTCTTCTATTTTATTGTATTATTTATTTATTTATTTATTATTATTATTATTTTTTTTTTGGTTTTTTGAGGTAGGGTCTCACTCTGGCCCAGGCTGACCTGGAATTCACTCTGTAGTCTCAGGGTGGCCTTGAACTCATGGTGATCCTCCTATCTCTGCCTCCCAAGTGCTGGGATTAAAGATGTGCGCCACCATGCCTGGCCTTTTATTATTATTATTATATTATTATTATTATTATTGGTTTTTTAAGGTAGGGTCTCACTCTAGCCCAGGATGACCTGGAATTCACTATGTAGTCTCAGGGTGGCCTCGAACTCACAGTGATCTTCCTACCTCTGCCTCCCGAGTGCAGAGATTAAAGGCGTGGCCACCACACCCTGCTGAGATGGAGTTTCTTGTTGAACCTGGAGCTGCCATTTTTTCAGTCGGACTGACCGATCACCAAGCCCCAGTGCTTCTCCTGTCTCTGCGCTTCTCCTCCGGGTACTAGGGTTAAGGTATGTGAGACTACGCCACAGGATGCTGGGGATCAAATTCAGGTTCTTCTTTTTTAATTTTTTTTTTTCCGAGGTAGGGTCTTGCTCTAGTCCAGGCTGACCTGGAATTCACTCTTCTTTTTTAATTTTAAATTTTATTTATTTGCAAGCAGAGAGAGAGAGAAAAAGAGAGAGAGAGAGAGAGAGAGAGAGAGAGAGAGAGAGAATGGAGAATGGGCATGCTAGGGCCTCTAGCCACTGCAAACAAACTCTAGACACATGCACCATTCTGTGCATCTGGCTTTATGGGGGGGTACTGGGGAGTCGAATCTGGGTCATTAGGCTTTGCAGGCAAGCACCTTAACCACTGAGCCATCTCTCCAGCCCAAATTCAGGTTCTTTTGCTTGTGCTCTTACGTACTGAACCTTCTCCCCAGCCCCATTCAGCAGCAGTAGTTTCTATGTTGACCATGACCCTGGGAGGAGGGGTTGTTATAAGTCTCAGTCCACAGATGAGGGAGTGATCACTCACAGAGGAATGATTCATAGCCTGAAATCACACATTTCTCTGAGGCTTAGCTTGGCTCCTTGAATAGGTATCCTCACTGCCACCAGGGATGTGGGAGGCATGATCACTATGAGCAGATGCACTGGAATCCCAGAGAGCCAGGGTCTTGCACCACGAGGAAAAGGTCCTACGGATCGGACCTGTCCCTTTGCCTCCTCGCTGAACAGGACTAAGAGCTGAAGATTCTCCTGGGGTGAGCTCAGAGGACACAAGGAAAATGCTCAGGGAAGGGGCTGGCTTACACACTCACAATTTTCTCACAATGGTTTGCATCTGGTTCCTGTCTCTAAGAGCCAGCAAGCCATGGATATTCCCATAATCCTTCCCAAATGCCTCCTTTCCACCATCAGAGCAGCAAGGATCCCACCTGGCACTGTAAGCTACATATTTGGCCTTTCCCTCATGAAGAATGATAGAATGTCTTCACGGGACACTCAGCTAGGGTGGAATACTGCAAAGTGGACAGGGAAGAGTTGAGCCTCAGAACATGCTCACTTGAGTAGGATTTTTTTTTTTTTTGGCTCGTTGAAATAGGGTCTCGCTCTAGTCCAGGCTGACCTAGAATTCACTGGTAGTCTCAGGCTCAGGCTGACATCGAACTCCCAGTGATCCTTCTTCCTCTGCCTCCTGAATGCTGGGATGTTTGTACTCCCAGCTTGACTACAATTTTATTAGGGAGAATAAAGTCAATTAGTTGTATGTCTATCCCTTATTTATCTGTTTAAATATAATGTGATTAAGGGCTGGGGATGTAGCTCAGCTGGTATAGTGCTTACCTAGCATGCACAAGCCCTGGGTTCAATTCCCAGCACTATATGGTGGCACATGCCTGTAATCTGGGCACTCTGAAGTCAGAAGCAGGAGGACCAGAAGGTCAAGGTCATCCTTGGCTACATAGCAAGTTTGCAGCTACCCTGGAATTCATTAATACGTGCTTGTATCGATAGCTGTAAAACACAAGTAATATACAAGAACATCTGTAAGGGACAATGATAGATCACCGTGTAATGGACACAAGTGTATGAACATGTCTTGCCAGTTACCAAGCTCTGTGAGGCCTGGGACTGTGCCTGTCTCTCTCATGCCTGGGTCTCACTAGCACCATGATGGGTACCTGGCACCTAGAGGTTGTGATGGAAACTCCCCAGTGTGCCTCCTTCACCAAACTCCTGCCTCTGCCAGTGTTCCAAATCCTGGCCTTTCGTAAACTGTTCTAGCCTGTTCATAAGCACTCCTCCAGCTATACTGTTTAGCTTTGCTTTGGGGCTTTGAACTATATGTGGCTTCTTTCTCTTTGCTGCCTACATCCTGTTGTTTTGGTTTGGATTTACTGATGTGGCTATGGGAGCTGAAGATGATTTCTGAATTCTGTCACCAGATATTCTAGTGTTCCTAGTTTCTCCTTCTCAGTGATGCTAAAAAAAAAAGTCCCCAGGAACTGTAGAGATGGTTCAGCGGTTAAAGGTGCTGCTTGCAAAGCCTGACAGCCCAGGTTCGATTCCTCAGTGTATGCAGGGAGTCTGAGGAAAAGAGAAGGGTCTGGGTACCTGTCTGGATGGGAGCAAACCAGTGATAACTCTGAGGACAGTATCCTCCACCCCGGCCTGGGGACATCACCCCTTTCCCCCAAGGTAGGGCCTCACTCTAGCCCAGGCTGACCTGGAACTCACTATGTAGTCTCAGGGTGGCCTCAAACTCACGGCCAGCCTCCTGCCTCTGCCTCGGCCTCCTGAATGCTGGGATTAAAGGTGTCTGCCACCACACTGAGCTGTATTTTTGTTTTTAAATTTGTATTTATTTGAGAGAGAGGAGAGAGAGAGAGAGAGAGAGAGAGAGAGAGAGAGAGAGAGAGTAAGTATGGGCACTCCAGGGCCTCTTTCTTGCTGCTACAAACGAACTCCAGATGCATGGGCCACTGCCACAGTTCAGGCCTATGGGTACCCCAGAATGAGGCTTCTGTGACCTTGAGCCACCCCTGGGTTGGGGACTGGGGGGAGATCCAGGTGGAAACACTGCAGCAAGACTTCTCATATTGGAATCCATACTCATGCACCCCACTCAAGTCCTCCACAGGCACCTCTGATCCCCTAGATCTATGTTCACAACAGGAAGGAATGGTTAAAAAAAAAAAAAAAAAAAAAAAAAAAAAAAAAAAAAAAAAAAAAAAAAAAAAAAAAAAAAAAAAA
>PVHP010032191.1:0-20495 GCA_004024765.1 Zapus hudsonius | reverse complement strand
CCTGTCCTCTGTCCCCACACTCAAGCCTGTGCACCTGCATACACTTGAACATGCACACACACATGCATAGAAAAAGATACTACAGGGATCTAGGCCTAGGACAGTGGCTCACACCTATTGTCAGAGTTCTTGGAAGGCTGATACAAAGAGGGATCCCTTGAGCCCAGGAGTTCAAGACCAGCCTGGGCAACAAAGCGGGACCTTGTCTGGTTGGGGGAGAGGGGGAATGTAAGGAGGGAAAGAGTGAAAAGACAAACCAAAAGCAGGGATCTAGGGAAGACCGAAAGAGGAAGGAAAAGTCCAGGAGGCTTCATCAGAGAGGTGGGATTTGATCTGGGCTTGGAAGGATGGGTAAGGTAATGGGGTGGACATAGAGCAGGAATAGAGGAACAGGAGGCATGAAGTCTGGCCATCAAGATGGGAAATGTACCAACCAAGCAGGTAGCCAATAGGCAGACACAGCTCAGATTTTTCTGGAGGTATTCAATATTATGGTATCAAAAGTTTCATTACAGGCTGGAGAGATGGTTCAGCGGTCAAAGGTGCTTGCTGGAAACGCCTGATGGCCCAGGTTCAATTCCCTAGTACCCACATAAAGCCAAATGCACAAAGTGGCACATACATCTGGAGCTTATTTGCGATGGCCATTTAGCTGATTCTGGGAAGGGCGTTGTAAAAAGCAGGTGGTTGAAAGTTTGGAACTGGTGTGATGTTCAGCCATTGTCTGCTGCTGTACCATGGTCAGAAGTTGTCCTTGGGAGCCTGGATTCCTTGTGGAACACTGACGAAATGAGATTCACTACATTCAGAGAGTAACAAATGACCATGTAAGAAAGACTACTGTTATGCGCTAGGGGTGTGTGTGTGTGTGTGTGTGTGTGGAGTAGAATAGACAGTAATCGGGTTATTTATTTTATTGAATGGGGTAGTATTTTTACACTAATACAAAGGTCCAGCGTTTTATTCTTTGGTTCTAATTTTAACATTATCTCTACCAACATTTTTTTTCTTATATGTAACATTTTTGGATTTGTGAAAAGTTGATCATTCCAAAGGAATTGAGCTGAGAAACAGAATATTTTAAAGGAATATTTTTGTTGGGAGACCTTTTTATAACTTTATATAATTTCCTATATTAAAAAAAAACCTGCCCAAAAAATCCAAACTGGTGTTTTACTGCTTGCTCTCTCTTGATAGTAGAAAAGGAGTTTTAGTGTAAAAATTGCCCAGTTGCCAAGGAGAGCCGAGGCCCTCAAAGACACCACTTGCCAGTGACTCTTCTGTGTCAAACAAATGTTCAGCTTTTATTCTGACACTTCTTGAAGAATTTGATTGAAACTATATATGTCTAGATAACACTCAGCAAAGTGCCCTTCTTACATTTGTTTCAAGATATATTTGGAAACAAGAGAGATGACCTTGGACTCAGCTGCTTTTCCAATTTAGGACTTCTCTCTGGGGCTACTGAACAATATTCTCCAACATTGAAACTCCAACGGATGGAAAAACATTTTAGTTACTCTCTAAGTCCTGTGGCAGAGGACATTTTCCCTAAGCGATATGTTTTATTCTAAAAGAACTTATATATTTAGCCCACAAACTCTATAAGCTTTTGAACCATCTCCTTCAAATGCATTTAGGAACACGTTTTATCAGTGTCTTTTGTCATACAAGTTGATTCAACCTTATTATTTTGAAAATATTTTAGCTTCTAAGAAATAAATAAAAGCAACAGTTAACCCTTCACCTCTGCTAGCTGGCATTCCAGATTTGATTTGAAGCCAGGGTTCATTGCAACTTGATGTAACAGCTCAAAGGAGCTCTTGGCTTCCCCTTCTAAGGTCATTGCCACCTGTCCAGATGACAATAGATGTCCTGTTGCTCCAGCCTCAAGCCTGAATGCCAAAGCTAGCTTCCAGTTGAGTCTATAGTTAGCCCACGAAGATGGATGGTAGTAACTGTCACTTCAGTGGCATCCTTTCAGTTAAGATTTTACATATTTTGAGACTTCAGCAATTCCATTTTTTTTTTTTTTTTGGTTTTTCGAGGTAGGGTCTCGCTCTAGTCCAGGCTGACCTGGAATTCACTATGTAGTCTCAGGGTGGCCTTGAAATCATGGTGATCCTCCTACCTCAGCAATTCCATTTTTAATTGTCTGTCATGGTCATAGGGCAAGACTTAGGTGACCTTTTTGATCAGGTATCTGTGCTTTTAAGCAAATGATCACAGTCTGATTATTGCCCCACATATCACGAGGGATAGTGACACTTTCTATTTTTATATCATTTCCTAACATGTTACAGGCAATCAGGGCATTTATAGAGATGATTATGTTGTTAGCAACCGTCTCCAGCATGTGAAATACATCCGTGCCCAATAAATGCTGTTCCAATAGGCACACCCATGCCACACATGGAAATAAGCATGCCATATTATGATACTTTGAAGATAGCTTGTTCTCGAGAATTCATTGTTGTTTGGTTTGGAATCAAATGTTACATCAGTTGTCAACCACAAGCTGAATGATCTTGACCGGATAGAAAGTCCACAGAGCCAGGCATGGTGGCATATGCCTTTAATCAATCCCAGCACTCAGAAGGCAGAGGTAGGAGGGTCACTGTGAGTTTGAGACCTGCCTGAGACTCCATAGTGGATTCCAGGTCAGCCTGGGCTGGGCAAGGTGCTACCTCGAAAATAAAATAAAAAATTAAATTAAAAAGTCCACAGAACTTAAAACAAGTGCCACCTAAAACACTTTTCAATATGCTCCTTCCCACCTCATCACCCTGATCTTCAATTTTTAATTGCTATCTACTCTGGAGGTAGTATTTCTTTGTAGTTTCCTGACTCAAAAAAAAACTGAAGACTTGTTTTTTTAATCTGACATTTACTCCTTTATAGAAACAGGTTTTACTTGGGTGTGGCTATGCTGTGTACATTTCCATCATTTTATTGATGTTGAACTAGACCAATTGCTAAAGTCACCACACAGCCCTACTTAAGTAAATAAGAGCTCGTGGTGCCCAGGCCAATTGGTTTTTACAGGATAAGCAATAGGGTTTGCTTTTCCTGGTATGAGAGACTCCTCCGATTGCATAACTTTTGATCCGTGATTTTAAAGATAGGAAAAAAATCAAGAGATATTCCTAAGACTGTGGCACATAGAGGAAAATTTTCATGAGGAAAACATCTCAAGAGAAAGGCTAATTTTTTTTTTCCAGGTAGGGTCTCGCTCTAGTCCAGGCTGACCTGGAATTCACTCTGTAGTCTCAGGGTGGCCTTGAACTCAGGGCGATCCTCCTACCTCTGCCTCCCAAGTGCTGGGATTAAAGGCCTGCGCCACCACGCCCGGCTCCTAAGTAAATATTTTTAAAAGACAAGTTAAATGTGAATGTTTTCAGAAAGCATTGTTTTCAAAAGTGTATGTTTTACCCTCCTTTTTTCTTCTTCTTCCTGGGGGTAGTGGGGTTGAGCCCCAGATCTTGACATGCTGGGCAAGTGCTCTACCACTGAGCTACATGCCTAGCTTCTCATCCTCCTGAAAAACATCCAGGGCTGGGGTTGTGCTCAGTGATAGAGAACATGCTTTGCATGTTCAAAGCTCTGGGTCCATCCTCAGCAATACAATAAAAGTAAAAACATATGTATAACTTGATTTTTAAATATTTATTTATTTGCAAGCGGAGGGGGAAAGAAAGAATGAATGAATGAGTAGATGGGGGGATGGGTACACTAAGGCCTCTTGCCACTGTAAGTGAGCACACATGCATCATTGTGCATCTGGCTTTACATGGGTGCTGGGGAGTTGAACCCAGGCCATCAGGATTTGCAAGCAAGTGCCTTTAACCACTAAGCCATCGCTCACGCTCATGCATAACTTTAAAGCTAAGAGTTAGAATCCACCTGCGTGCTTCGTGCCTGTTAAGTCTGTCAGTAAGTTTCAGGGTCCCTTTTCTCCATCAGCTCTCCTTATACTTTCAGATACTCTTGGTTAGATAGGAATTCCGTGTTCAATAAGTATTGCTTGTAGCCAAGCGTGGTGGCACACGCCTTTAATCCCAGCACTCGGGAGGCAGAGGTAGGAGGATCGCCCTGAGTTCAAGGCCACCCTGAGACTACAGAGTGAATTCCAGGTCAGCCTGGGCTAGAGCGAGACCCTACCTCGAAAAACCTAAATAAATAAATAAGTATTGCTTGAAAACAAATCTCTCTCAACCTTCCTAAGGTAGGAAAGATTTCCAGTCACGACAGACTAACATGCTTCTCTGAACTCTTTCTCATCCGTGTCTTCCCTAAACGGAATTTCTGTCCAGCCCTCTGCAGATTTATGTAGAATCCCATGTGTCCAAATATTTGCAGTCCCATCAACTCAAAGGTTTCTTGTTTCCTTTTCTTATCATGGATATATACCTTACCTTAATCTTTTTTCAATTTTTATTTATTTACAAACAGAAAGAGAGAGAGAGAAAATGGGCACACGGTGGCCTCCAGCGGCTGCAAACTCCAGATGCATGTGCCATTTTGTGCATCTGGCTTCGTGTGGGTGCTGGCGATCTGAAGCCCAGATTGTTAGGCTTTGCAGGCAAGTGCCTTAACTGCTGAGCCATCTCTCCAGCCCTCTTACCTCAATGTTTGTGTTACAAAGTCCACATGTGTTTATTTAAGGAGGCAGATTTAACAGTTCATTTAGAACTCTTTTCCCCCTGATCCTCTCCATCTCTCCGGTTCTCGTCATTTTCCTCTGCGCATGGGTACAAGGTCACTCTTGTTAGTCACTTTCCCGATGCCCTCATACACACATCTTCTTACCAATACTAAGTTGATTTTTTGGAGTATCTTAAAATCATTCCCATTTGAAGTAAAACACAGAAGATAGGTCCGATGACATATACCTGTAATTCCATTGCTTGGGAAGCTGAAGCAGCAGAATTGCCAGTTTGAGGCCAACCTGGGCTACATAGTAAGCCCCTGTCTCAAGCCAAAAAAACACCCACACTTCAATGATGATTGTGCAGCTATGCATATACTAAGACCATTGATGTGTGGGTGCATTAAAGGGCATTTAAAAGGTGTGAATTATATGACATGTAGATAAAACTGCTAAAAATACATGTTCAAATCGGGCGTGGTGGTGCACGCCTGAAGTCCCAGCACTTGGAGGCTGACGTAGGATTGCCATGAGCTCAAGGCCAGCCTGGGCTAGAATGAGACCCTGCCTCAACCCCCGCCAAAACAAAACAAAACAAAAAACAAATATAGGGCCGAAGATAGGGCTCAGCAGTTAAAGGCACTTGCTTGCAAAGCCTGGTGGCCCAGGTTTGATCCCCTCATATTCATATAAATTCAGATGTACAAAGTGGCGTACGCGTCTAGTGTTCCTTTGCAGAGCCAGGAGGCCCTGGTATCCCCGTTTTTTTCTCTCTCATTCATAAATATTTAAAAAGACAAACATATTTTTCAGGGTCTGGGGAGATGTTCAATGGTTAATGGCATTTGCTTGCAAAGCCTGCCAGCCTAGGTTCAATTCCCCTGCACCCATGTAAAGCTGGATGCAAAAGTAGTGCATGCATCTGACACTCCTCTGCAGCAGCAAGAGACTGACACACACATGTGCAAATAAATGTTTTTTAATTATTTTTTGTTTTATGGAGATAGGGTCTCACTCTAGCCCAGGCTGACCTGAAACTCACTCTGTACTTCCAGGCTGGCCTCAGACTCACAGTGATCCTCCTACCTCTGCCTCCCAGTGCTGGGATTAATGGCAGGTGCCACCACGCCCGGCCTAAAAATGTTTTTAAAAATGCATATTCAATGTAACAAAATTTTTTTTGGTTTTTCGAGGTAGGGTCTCTCTCTAGTCCAGGCTGACCTGGAATTCACTATGTAGTCTCAGGGTGGCCTCGAACTCACAGCAATCCTCCTACCTCTGCCTCCCAAGTGCTGGGATTAAAGGCGTGTGCCACCACGCCCGGCTAAATATATATATATATATATATATATATATATATATATATATATATATATATATATATATATATATATATATATATATATATATATATTTTGTTGTTGTTGTTGTTGTTGTTTTTCAAGGTAGGGTCTCACTCTAGCTCAGGCTGACCTGGAATTCACTCTGTAGTCTCAGGCTGGCCTCGAACTCACAGCGATCCTCCTACCTCTGCCTCCCAAGTGCTGGGATTAAAGGCGTGCACCACCACGCCCAGCTTCAATGTAACAAATTTTAACTATCAAAGAATATTAGATTTAGGGGCTGGGGAGATGGCTCAGCGGTTAAGGCACTTGCCTCCAGTGCCTAAGGCCCCAGGTTCAATTCCCCAGGACCCACATATGCCAGACCCACAAGGTGGTGGCCCTGGTTCTCTCTCTCTCTCTCTCTCTCTCTCTCTCTCTCTCTCTCTCTCTCCTTACAAATGAATAAATAAAATATTTTAAAAAAAAAAAAGAATATTAGATTTAAAATAAAGAGCCGTCACCTACCTCACTCTCCTCACTTCCCTGAGGTACTTCCACATTTAGGCTTTGGGATGTTCTCTAGGTGCTATAATTATACGTGCAAACACATAGCTCTATCTGCTTTATTTTTAAATTTACAAAAAAGGTTTATGTTCACTTCGCTACAACTTGCTGAATATTCTATATTAAGAATATAGCACAATTTAATGAACAAATTCCTTATTAAACATTAATGTGCATATTTGCATCTTTATGCAAGTATAAGTATTATCTATACAAGTTCTATTTTATTTTATTTTATTTTATTTTATTTTATTTTATTTTATTTTATTTTGGTTTTTCGAGGTAGGGTCTCTAGCCCAGGCTGACCTGGAATTCACTCTGTAGTCTCAGGGTGGCCTTGAACTCCTGGCGATCCTCCTACCTCTGCCTCCCAAGTGCTGGGATTAAAGGCGTACGCCACCACGCCCGGCTCTATACAAGTTCTTTAAAAAAATTTTTTTATTTATTTGTGTATGTGTGGCCACGCCAGGGTCTCTTGCTGCCGCAAATGAACACCACACACTTGCACCATGTTTTATGTATGTCTTTACATGAGTGTTGGGGGATTGAACCAGGCTGACAGACTTTGTTTAACTGACAGGCCATCTCTTCCGCCCCAAGTTTTATCTGCTAAGAAAAAAAATCTTAGAAGTACAATTGCTAGGTTCAGAAGCATGTCCATTGAGAATCTTAAAAGAGGCTGAACATAGTGGTGCATGCCTGTTATCCCAGGACTCAGGAGACTGAGGCAGGAAGATCCTGAATTCGAAAGCACCCTATCTCAAAAAAAAAAAATTAAAGACTTGCTAAATTGCCTTCCAAAAATCTGATGCCAATTTGTAGTTCCATTGGCTAAATATACCAGCATTTCATTGGCTGCTCCCTGACTCGCTGAGGTGTATTAGCTACACAGGATCCTTGTCAATATGACAGGTTTAAAGAATTTGTGTTTTTAAAATGTCTTTATGATTCTTTTTTAAATTCTCATGTAACATTTTTGTCTAGCTGAAAGGACATCCGTCACAATCATTGTAGACACTTTACATGATCCTAAAGTGAAATCATGTCCCATGGGGGCCAAAGAGATGGCTCAGTAGTTTAAGGCACTTGCTTGCAAAGCCTAGCGGCCTGGGTCTGACTCCCCAATATCCTTGTAAAGCCAAATCACTGTGTGGCACATGTGTCTGGAGTTTGTTTGCAGTGGCAGGAAGCTCTGGTGTGCCCATGCCCACTCTTTTTTTGTTGTTGTTTTGTTTTTCGAGGTAGGGTCTCTCTCTAGCCCAGACTGACCTGGAATTCACTATGGATTCTCAGGCTGGCCTCGAACTCATGGAGACCCTCTTACCTCTGCCTCCCGAGTGCTCACTCTTTCTGTCTGCCTCTTTCACTCTGTCTCATAAACAGATAAACAAACAAACAAAAACAAACACTTTTAAAAATTCACCTCTTGTTTCCTCATTGCTGGGACAAATACCTGACCAGAAGTAATTTGTAGACTCTATTTGGGCTTACAGATTTTGTTTTGTTGAGCTATTCACTCTGTAGTCTCAGGGTGGCCTTGAACTCACAGCGATCCTCTACCTCTGCCTCCCAAGTGCTGGTTTGCGCCACCACGCATGGCAGGGTTTGCCGTTTGAGGGAAGTCTCAGTACAGTGCGAAAGCCTGGCAGGGGCAGGAAGCTGGCGTTGCCTCATCACATCAGCAGAGATGACGTAGAGAGAGGGGCAACACCTCAAGGTCGACCCCTCCAGCAAGGCTTCACCTCCCAAAGGCTCCACAAGCTTCCCAAGCAGTGCCCCCAGCGGAGGATCAAGAGCTCAAACAGGTGACTCTGGGGGGACTTTTCTCATTCAGTTTTTGCAGTTTTGTTAGTCTAGTCTTCTTTCTATGATGTTTATCTTGACAAATGGTGAAGGTAGGCATAGGAGGGTTTTTTGTTTTGTTTTGTTTTGTTTTTGTTTTTCAAGGTAGGGTCTCACTCTAGCCCAGGCTGACCTGGAATTCACACTGTAGTCTCAGGCTGGCCTTGAACTCATGGTGATCCTCCTACCTCTGCCTCCCGAGTGCTGGGATTAAAGGCGTGCGCCACCACACCCGGCCTGGAGGTTTTTAATGTACGTTTTAAAAAATGAGATTATAGGGTTTAGAGTGTGGTTCGGTGACAGAGCAGGCGCTCAGCATGTGTGACTCTGAATTCAAACCTGAGCCCCAAAGGAAACACAGTTATACTTCAGCTACGTAAAGTACCGCTTTGAGCAGTTTTTAAATACTTCTGTGTTTTAAATTCATTTATTTGCACGTATGTATGTACACATACGCATGCACATACAAGCCAGGGTTCCTTGTGCTCAAACGCCTGTCGGGCTTTATGTGGGAGCCAGGGGAATTGAACCCAAGGTCCTTCCACTACACGATCTCAAAGTAGGAGCCAGATCCCGAGGTAGAGGCAGAGCGAGGGGCTCCCTGAGCGCCATGGAGTATAGAGGAACCTGGAGCTGACGAAAGAATGCACGCATTTGCCATTATTTATGTGTTTACATACGTTATCACACACGAGCATCCATGTGCAAAGCAGATGAGTGAAGCCAGGACTGGAGCATCCAGGAAGCTTGGAGAACAGCCTGAGGAACAGGAACACGATCGAACACAGACAGGGTCGGCCATTCAAAGTCACATCCTTTCAGTACATATATATATCTTGAAATCTTGAAGCAAATTGTCAGGATCAGTTTGAAGACAAGGTTATACCTTGAACCTAATGTGATGGTTGTTTGAAATCTCTGTAGGATTTTGTGTATTGCTCAAGACATGGTATATTACTCAAGAGAGATTCGTTGACCTTTTAGATTTGTTGAAAGAGGAAGCTAGTGCATTAAAACCGGTTCAAATAAGTCTGCATCTGGAGAGTCAAGTCTCATCAGCTCACAGATCTTAGTGAAGGCTGTTGGCCTAGCTGCAATTCCCCCCCCATATGCAAAATGACTTAAAAAGAAGTTGATACCTTGAGGAGAGTCAGACACAGTGGTACTCACTGTCCAGCAGCGCCCAGGAGGCTGAGGAGGGACGGCAGGCTTAAGCTGGAGCCTGGCTCCATGGTGAAGTCAGGGCCAGCCTGCACTACAAGAGAGATCTATCTCAGGGCCAGCCTGCGCTACAAGAGAGATCTATCTCAAAACAGAAAAAGGTCTTCCGGAAAATGGAAACCTTTCTCGTTCCTCTTTAATACAAGGCCAGAAAATAATAGATTGGCTCATAAATTTTTCCTTTTTCCATTTGTAACCCAGCGAATTGCATGATTTACCAGGAATCAGGAAGTTAAAATAATTGCAAAATGAAACCAAGCAGTCTGTTTTCATTACTCTATCAGTAATAAATAATAATAATAATAAAAACACATCTAGCAAGTATATTAAATTTGAAAATATTTTCCATGTCAGTCATCATGACAATAAAAATGAAATTATTAGTAAGGCTTTTAACTAAATAGCTATTCTTTATATATTTTTAAAAATTGTAGGGCTGGAGAGATGGCTCAGCGGTTGAGGCACTTGCCTCCAGTGCCTAGGGCCCTGGGTTCAGTTTCCCAGGTCCCACATGGGCCAGACCCACAAGGTGGTGGCCATGGTGCACTCTCCTCTCTCTCTCTCTCTCTCTCTCTCTCTCTCTCTCTGCTTGAAAATGAATAAATAAAATATTTAATTAAAAAAATTGTAGCAAAAACGTAACATAGCCCAGGCAGGCCTCAGACTTGTGGCACTCAGCCTCCTAAATGCTGGGATTATAGGCATGAACCACCACATCCAGTATTTTGGGGAGTGTGTGTGTGTGGTATCTGAGGTAGGGTATGTGACGTGTGTGCTGCTCACACGTGTATGCAGATGTGTGCGCCCTGTGCATGATATGTGGTGACCAGAGGGGAGCACCGAGCTCCCTTCCTCTCGTTCTCATCTGTGTATTCCCTTGAGAGAGTATCTCTTAACCTGGAGCTGCCGTTTCCAGTCAGCGAGCCCCAGCGATGTTCCTGTCTCTGCCCTCCCTCCAGTGGGGTTGCAGATATTTGTGGCCTTGCCTGGCTTGTGTATATTATTTATTGAGAAAGAGACATAAAGACAGAGAGTGAATATGGGCCCATCAGGGCCTCCTGCCACTCACTGCACGTGAACTCCAGACCTATGGGCCACTTTATGCATCTGGCTTTACATGGATGCTGGGGAACTGAACTTGGGCCATCAGCTTTGCAAGCCAGTGCCTATAACCACAGAGCCATCTCTGCAACCCAAAAGAACTTTTTTTTTGAGGCAGGGTCTCACATGGCACTCTCTCTGTAGCCCCAGACTGGCCTTGAACTCATGGCAATCCTTCTAACTCTACCTCCTGAGTGCTGGGACTGAAAGCTTGTGCCACCAGGCCCAGCTATGCCTGGTTTGTTATTTTACTCGAGTGCTGGGGAATTCAATTTGGGGAGAGAGAGGTTTTAGGCCTCTTCGCTTGTCTTACCTGCTGAGCCATCTCCCCGGACCGTTCAGTCTTGTCACCACGACACACTGTTGCAAAAACAACAAGCATTTATCTATTGAGCAACAACTCGACACTATGATCCCCTCTGGCACCACCTCTCTGTTTTCTGTGACGTTCACTCAGGATTGTAGAATCTGTCGTTTCTCTTTTCTGACTGGCTTCCTTCTCTTAGCATAATGTCCTCACGATTCACTCACATTAGAACATGGATAAAAGTCCCTGTGTAAGACAAAATCTGGCTGTGCGTGGTGGCGCACGCCTTTAATCCCAGCACTCGGGAGGCAGAGGTAGGGGGATCGCTGTTTGTTCAAGGCCACCCTGAGACTACGGAGTGAATTCCAGGTCAGCCTGGGCTAGAGCGAGACCCTACCTCGAAAAACCAAAAAAAAATTTTTAAAAAAGAAAGACTAAATAGTAGCCTGCTGTCTATCATTTTTTAAAAATATTTTATTTATTCATTTTCAAGCAGACAGATACAGAGAGAGAGAGAGAGAGAGAGAGAGAGAGAGAGAGAGAGAGAGAGAGAGAGAGAGAGAAGGGCCACCACCTTGTGGGTCTGGCTTATGTGGGTCCTGGGGAACTGAACCCAGGGCCTTAGGCACTGGAGGCAAGTGCCTTAACCGCTGAGCAATCTATCCAGCCCTGTCTATCATTTTTATGTCTACTCTACTTAAAATTTTTAAATGCAATCCCTAGCACCTAAAAGCACATTTTCAATGCATGTGTGTGTGTTGGCATGAGTCCAGGCACACACGGATGCAGGCACGTGTGGAGGTCAGATCCACCATCCACCTTCTTTGTGACAGGCTCTCCCATTGGCCTGGAGCTCACCAGTTAGGCTAGCGGTTACAGGTGTGTGCCACCACAGCCAGCATTTCCGTGGATACTGGGGGGTGAACTCAGGTCCTTCACCAACTGAGCTAACTCCTTGGCCCTCCACAAAGTAAGTGTTTACAGATATTATCTATTTTGATGTCCCAGAAAATGATTAAATATAGAAGTATGAAGAAAATTAAAATTTACATTTGTTTTCTAAGCTCTGGAGAAATCGAGGTTTCTAAAGCAATCAAATAATGTAAAACTGCCAGGCGTGGTGGCGCACGCCTTTAATCCCAGCACTGGGGAGGCAGAGGTAGGAGGATTACCATGAGTTCGAGGCCACCCTGAGACTACATAGTGAATTCCAGGTCAGCCTGGGCCAGAGTGAGACCCTACCTCGAAAAACCAATCATAATAATAATAATAATGTAAAACTTCCTCATGAAAAAAAAAAGCATTGGAGATGGAAAGATGGCTCAAGGGTTAGGGAATTTGCCTGAAAAGCCTAATGACCCAGGTTCAATTTCCCAGTACCCACATAAAGCCAGATGCAAAAGTGGTGCATGCATCTGGAGGCCCTGGTGTGCCCATTCTCTCTGTCTCTCTTCTCTCTCTCTCTCTCTGCTTGCAAATAAATAAATAATTTTTAAACTGTTATACTAAATTATCTATGAGCATCAGACCTTGAAGTTGTTTTTTTCTCTGTTGTATGTGTGTATGTAATGCAGTGTGTGTGTGTGTGTATGTGTGTGTGTGTGTGTGTGATATACACACTTGTATGTACCTTGCGGCTCCCCAAGCGCTTACCTGTGGTGACAGGAGCAGAACATCAGGTGTCCTGCTCTGTAGATTTTCTGCCCATTCTTTTTCTTTTTTTACTTTTTATTGACAATTTCTATAAATGCAGACAGTACACTATGACCATAATCACCTCCCAATGTTCCCCCTCCCAAATCATCCCTCCAGAGTCCCTTCTTTCCAACTAGTCTCTCTCCTAGTTCGATGGCATCATCTTTTCCTCCTATTATGAAGGTCTTGTGTAGGTGTCATCAGGCACAGTGGGGTCATGTCTATCAAGGCCATTTTGTGTCTGGAAGTTTGCGTTGTGAGCAGTCCTCCCCTTCCTTTGGCTCTTATAATCTTTCCACCACCTCTTCCTCAATAAACCCTGAGCCTTGGAAGTGTGATAGAGATGTCCCAGTGCTGAACACTCCACTGTCACTTCTTCTCAGAACTTTGGTGAATTTTGAATCATCCTAACGGGCACTGCCATATGAAAAAAGAAGCTTCTCTCACCAAAAGTGAGACATGAGCATAAATATTTAGAGGGTACTTTGGTGGGCATAACATGTCCATTTAACCAGACACCAGCAGTAGCTCCCCCTCCCCCAGGGCTTAGGACCTCAGCCATAGACTTTGACTAGGTTTTCAGTATCAGCCAGGAACTCCCTCCCATGGAGCAGGCCTCCAATCCAATCAGAGCAGTTGGTTTCTCCAAAACAGCCATGCCACCGTTGCATCCGTTGGTATATTCTGCCTGGCTGGGCAGCTCTAAAGCTGGCAGGGTCCACTGCTGATTAAGACCGTTGATGACTTCTCTCCTCCCAAAGACTGCAGAGCTCCTTCCAGCATCCTCACAACTAGTCAAGAGGCGTCCAGCTCGGCTCCAGCTGGATTTCCCAGTGACCTGCAGCCCAAGCTTGTGGGGGCTTCAGCAATAGGGTCTCACCATCTAGTTCTGGTGGGCAGCCAAGAGCCTTAGCAATGGCCTGTGATGTTTTGGGGGCATTAGGGGTCTCCCTGCGGTCTGCCCATTCTTATTTGAGCCAGAGTCTCTTGCTAGAACTGGAGCTTGCCGGTTTTTGCCAGATCTGGAGATTCCCTGGTCTCTGATCCCCACCATAACTGGGGTTACAGGTGCACGTGGCC
Organism: Zapus hudsonius; assembly: GCA_004024765.1. NCBI lineage: Eukaryota > Metazoa > Chordata > Mammalia > Rodentia > Dipodidae > Zapus > Zapus hudsonius. Next base: position 6,712 of record PVHP010032191.1, on the reverse strand, counting down.
AAGCCCCGCTGTTTACATGGGATCTGGAGATTCCAGCTCAATGGCTTCAGGTCTCCTCAGCCCCTCGAGCTTGTGCAGAAAACATTCTTAACCACTGAGCCATCTCTCCAGCCCTTGAAAGCCTTTTGTAGTAACGTTTTGTAGATGTTTTTCTAGACACACACTTGACCTCTTATAGCGTATTTATTTATTTGTGAGCAGAGAGAGACTGGGTGAGTTAGGGCCTCTGGCTGCTGCAGAGGGACTCTAGAAGCATCCGCCACTTTGTGCCTTCCTACCTTAATTTTGAAACAGCTTTTTAAGATCATTCATAGCTGGGCGTGGTGGCGCACGCCTTTAATCCCAGCACTCGGGAGGCAGAGGTAGGAGAATTGCTGTGAATTCCAGGCCAGCCTGAGACTCCAGTGAATTCCAGGTCAGCCTGAGCTAGAGTGAGACCCTACCTCGAAAAACCAAAAAAAAAAGATCATTCATATGTATTCAATTCACCGCTTACAGTGTGTCCTCAATGGCTTGTAACGCATTCCCACTACTGTACCACCGCCACGTGTTGACTTCTAGAAGAGTTCACCATCCGCCCCAAGAGAAACCCCATCGTCCATTACTAGGCTCCCATTTCTCCCAGCTCCCACAGCCTTGGGCAACCACTAACCCACTTTCTGCTTCTATAGGTTTTCCTAGTCTGTTTTTGTGTTTGTTTTGTTTTGTTTTTGAAGTAGCTCAAGCTGCCCTGAAACTCACTCTGTAGTCTCAGGCTGGCCTCGAACTCACAGTGATCCTCCTGCCTCTGCCTCCCCAGTGCTGGGATTAAAGGTGTGTGCCACCACACCTGACTTTTTTTTTTTTTTTTTTTTGAGGTCTCATGTAGCCCCAGGTTGGCCTTCAATTCCCTCATAGCTAAGACTGACCTTGAACTCCTGGAAGGGCTGGGGTAAAGGCAGGCACCTGGACACCGTCTTATGGGATGGGGCCAGAACTCAGGGCTGAGCTAAATCTCCAGCCCCTGGATTTTCAAATAAATGGAGCTGTGTACTACATACCATGTGGCCTTCTTGGACTTCCGCATACCTTGTCCAAGGTCATCCCTGTGGTGGCTTGTGTCAGTTCATTCTTTTTTAATAATGTGGTAAAAGACACATAACATTTACTAGCTTAAACTATTGTGTGTGTGTGTGCTTGTGTCAACATGTGTGGACACACCTGTACAGGAGTGTGTGTGTGTGTGTGTGCTTTTTCATGTGGAGGCCAGAAGTTGACCTGGAATGTCTTCCTCAGTCACTCTCCGGGTCCCGAAGCAAGGTCCCTGTTGAGCCCAGGGCTCCCTGATTCAGCTACTCCAGTTAGCCTCTTGCCCAGGGTACTAGGGTTCCAGGTGGGCCACCGGGCTGCTGTCCAGGCTCAGGTACACTCATGCCTGTGGGCAAGCTCGTTGTCCACTGAGCCCTCTCCCCGCCCCACACATCCCCGGGTGTCTCCTTCAGCAAGCTAGGTGCAAACACTCTCCAGAGGCCTCATCGTGCAGAGCTGAGTGACAAGCCCCCTTGTTCTGCCTCTGGCCTCCACCCTACTTTCAGTCTGGAGGAACTTAGTTGCTCGAGGCGCCTCATCTAAGTGGAATCGTGCAGTGCCGCCTTTTTCTGACTAGCGTATTTCACTTAGCATGTTGACCTCAAGAACCTCATCATTCTGGGCTAGAGAGATGGCTCAGCGGTTAAGGCGCTTGCCTCCAGCGCCTAAGGCCCTGGGTTCAATTCCCCAGTATCCATATAATCCAGACCCACAAGATGGTGGCCCTGGTGAGCTCTCTCTCTCTCTCTCTCTCTCTCTCTCTCTCTCTCTCTCTCTCTCTCTCTCTCTCCTTAAAAATAAACAAATAAATAAATAAAGAACCTCATCATCCATGTCAGCCATGCTGCAGGACATGTCAGGACTTCCTTCTTACGTCATGGCTTTTGATGACTGGATGTTCCATTGCATAGCTATACTACTTTTTTTTTTAATGTTCTTTGCAAGGAGAGAGGGAGAGGAAAAAGAGAGAAAGAGAAGGGACACGCCAGGGCCTCCAGCCACTGCAAACAAACTCCAGGTGCACACGCCACTTTGCACATCTGGCTTTACGTGGGTACTGGGGAATCGAACCCAGGCTGTCAGGCTTTGCAAGCAAGCACCTTAACCAATGAGCCATCTCTCTAATCCCAGTTATACTGCTTTTTAATTCTGATTTTATTTTTGCTTGTTTTTTGAAGCAAGTTCTCACCCTAGCCCAGGCTGACCTGGAGCTCACTCTGTAGCACAAGCTGGCCTTGAATTTAAAGTGACCCTTTTACCAGGGCCCCCAAGAAAGGGGGTTAAAGACACAGGCTGAAAGCTAATTCTGATTTTTTGTTGTTGTTCTTTGGTTGTTTTTTGTTTGTTTGTTTTTTGGTTTTTTTGGTTTTTCGAGGTAGGGTCTCACTCTAGCCCAGGCTGACCTGGAATTCACTCTGTAGTCTCAGAGTGGCCTTGAACTCAAGGCAATCCTCCTACCTCTGCCTCCCGAGTGCTGGGATTAAGGCGTGAGCCACCATGCCCAGCTCGGGGTTTTTTTTAAGCAAAGGAGTTATACTACTTTTTATTAATTCACCCATTGATAGACATTTGTGTTGTTTTCACTTAAAAAATGTCATTTATGTGTGTGCATGTATGACCTTGTGTGTAAAGGAGCCACTGTCTTTGAGACAGGGGCTCTTGCCACTGCAAAGGAATTCGGCCTGAACATGACTTTTTATTTGAGCTGGGAAATTGAATCCAGGCTGGCAAGCTTTGCAAGCAAGTGCCTTTATCTGCTGAGCCATCTTCCCAGCCCAGTTTCCAGTTTTTGAATACTGTGAATAATGTTCCTATGAATACTTAAGTTCGCATTTTTGTGTGAACTTGTTTTCAGTGCTCTTGGGTTATACCCTAGGAGTGGAAATACTTAGTCATGGAAGTCTGCTTCTTACTAGCAAAGGAGAAAAGTCCCAGCTCTTGGGAGCAGAAGTCGGAGGATCACTGCGAGTTCAAGGCCATCGTGGGACTACAGAGTGAGTTCCAGGTCAGTCTGGGCTAGAATGAGACTCAACCTCAAGAAAAAAAAGTTCCAATTTCTCCACGTTGGTTTTATTAATTTTATTTTATTTTTAGTTTTTGGAGGGAGAGTTGTTTATTTTTTTAGTTATGCATTTGTTTGTGAGAGATGTTGTTTTGGGTTTGATTTGGTTTTGGTTTACTTATATATATTTGTGTGTGTGTGTGTGTGTGTGTGTGTGTGTGTGTGTGTGTGTGTGTGTAGGTGAGAACACAACTTTCAGGTCTGTCCTCACATTCTACCTCACTGAGGCAAGGTTTCTTTTTTTTTTTTTCTTTTCTCTTCCTCTTTCCCCTCTTCCTTCCTCATCTTCCTCCTCTTCTTCTCCTTCTTCTTTTGAGGCAGGGACTCACTCTGAAATTCACTGTGTAGCTCAGGCTGGCCTTGAACTCACAGCAGTGCTGTGATGAAAGGCACCACCATGCCCAGCCTGAAGCAGGGTTTCGTGATCTTGCTCTGCTAGTGTTTTTTTAATTTGTTTGTTTTGTTTTGCTTGCTGAAAGCTTCCAGGAAATTATCCCATCTCTGCCTCCTGTCTTGGGCCAAGTGCTGGGATTACAGGAACTTTTTACACATGGGGTCTGGGGAGTATTGAACTTGGGGACTCAGGCTTGAGTGGTGGTGAGTGTTTTAGCCACTGAACCATCTCCCCATCAACTTTTTGTTTTTGTTGTTGTTGCTGCTGTTGTTATTTTGGGGTGGGAACAGGATCTCTGTAACCCAGGTTGGTCTTGAACTGATCTTGAACTCCGGATCCTCCTGCCTCCACCTCCTAAATGCTTGGCTTATAGCTGCCAACACTTGTTAGTGTCCATCTTTTTATTTAGAGACAATCTATGTGTGTTTGATTTGCATTGCCCTCAATTTCCCAGGGCTTATTGGCCATTTGCATGTCTTCTGTGTACAAATGTCTATTTAGATCCCTTGCCAATTGGTTTTGTTTTTTGTTTGTTTGTTTGTTTTGGTTTTTCAAGGTAGGGTCTCACTCTAGCCCAGGCTGACCTGGAATTCACTATCTAGTCTCAGGGAACTCATGGTGATCCTCTTACCTCTGCCTCCCGAGTGCTGGGATTAAAGGTGTGTACCACCACACCCAGCTCTTGTCTTATTTTTTAATATCTTTATTTATTTGCAAATAGAGAGAGAAAAAATGGGTGCGCCAGAGCCTCTTACTGCTGCAAAGTCCAGATGCATGAGCCACTTTGTGAATCTGGCTTTCCATGGTACTGGGGAATCAACCCCGGGAAGGGGCCTTTAACTGCTAACCCATCTCCCCCAGCCCTTGAGTTGTCTTTTTAAGAAAAAAAATGTTTTATTTATTTATTTGCAAGGAAAGAAAGAAAGATTGGGCATGCCAGGGTCTTCTACAGCTGCAAAGGAACAGATACATGGGCCACTTTGTGCATCTGGCTTTACGTGGGTACTGGGGAATCTAAATCAGGCCATCAGGCTTTGCAGGCAAGTGCCTTTAACCACTGAGTGATATCTCCAGCCTGAGTTGTCTATTTTCTTTTTTAATATTTTATTTATTCATTTTCAAGCAGAGAGAGAGAGAGAGAGAGAGAGAGAGAGAGAGAGAGAGAGAGAGAGCACCAGGGCCACCACCTTGTGGATCTGGCTTATGTGGGTCCTGGGGAATTGAACCCGGGGCCTTAGGCACTGGAGGCAAGTGCCTTAACCGCTGAGCCATCTCTCCAGCCCTGAGTTGTCTTTTTTATCACGAGCTGTAAGAGGTCTTTATTCTGTATACAAGTCATTTGAATAACATATACTTTACAAATATTTTCTCCTACTGGTTGGGTTTCCTTTTCATAGCTAAAGGTCTATGTTCGAGTTTGTTTATGTTTCTGGATTCAGTTTGCTATTTTTTGTTGAAGATTTTTTTTGCTGTAACTTTGTAAGACATATTGGTTTTTAATTGTTATGGTTTCTGATTTCCTATAAGAAAGAGAAGTCAGGTATGATAATGCACGCCTTTATTGCCAGCACTCGAGAAGCAGAGGTAGGAGGATCACCATGAGTCCGAGGCCACCCTGAGACTACATAGTGAATTCCAAGTCAGCCTGGGCTGGAGGAAGACTCTACCTCAAAAAACCAAATAATAATAATAATAACAATAATAATATAATTTAAAGAGAAAGAGAGCTGGGCGTGGTGGCGCACGCCTTGGGAGGCAGAGGCAGGAGGATCGCTATGAGTTTGAGGCCAGCCTGAGAGTGAGTTCCAGGTCAGCCTGGACTAGAGCGAGACCCTACCTTGAAAAAAAAGTGAAGTTTAGGGGAATGCGATGAGTCCTTATGCTCACGTGTTGATTTAATGTCCAGTTGGTGGCACTGTTAGGGAAGGTGGAGCCTTGCTGAAGAAAGTAAGTGACTGGGCTCAGGCATCAAAGTGTTATAAGCCAACCCCTCTTCCTGCTCTCTCTCTTCTTCCTTCCTGTTGATGTGAGGACACAACACTGGCTTTTCTGCCCCTGCCCTGCTTCCCCTACCATGATGAAACATTCCCTCAAAACTAAAAGTTGACTGCTAGGGAAATGGCTCAGTGGTTAAAGCACTTGCTTGCAAAGCCTGAGGCCAGTCTTGGCTACAGTAAGACCTGCCTTTAAAAATAGTAAACAAGGAAGGGAGCTGGGGAGATTACTCAATGGTTAAGGCCTTGCCTGCAATGCCTAAAGACCCAGGTTTGACTCCCCAGCAGCCACATAAAGCCAGATACACAAAGTGGTACAAGCATCTGGAGTTCCTTTGCAGTGGCTGGAGGCCCTGGTTCATTCTCTCTCTCTCTCTCTCTCTCTCTCTCTCTCTCTCTCTCTCTCTCTCTCTCTCTGCAAATAAATAAATAATATATATATATATTTTTTTTTTTTTGGTTTTTCGAGGTAGGGTCTCGCTCTAGTCCAGGCTGACCTGGAATTCACTCTGTAGTCTCAGGGTGGCCTCAAACTCAAGGTGATCCTCCTGCCTCTGCTTCCCGAGTGCTGGGATTAAAGGCGTGCGCCACCACACCTGGCTTAATATTTTTTAAAATAAAATAATTTTGTATGATTATGGAGCCACACCCCTCCTTGACTACTTATATGCAGTTAATGGTTGATGGATGACATTTTCCTCACACTGTAGGTAGCTGGTAAGGTGCCCATGCTTCTGTAAACAAACCCTCACTCCTGCTTCTATAAGCAGCTCTGCACCCTGCTGATAGGCTGCAGGTCACAGGGCATCTCTGCACCCTGCTGATAGGATGCAGGTCGCAGCGCATCTCTGCACCCTGCTGATAGGATACAGGTCGCAGCACATCTGCTGATAGGATGCAGGTCGCAGCACATCTGCTGATAGGATGCAGGTCGCAGCGCATCTCTGCACCCTGCTGATAGGATACAGGTCGCAGCACATCTGCTGATAGGATGCAGGTCGCAGCACATCTGCTGATAGGATGCAGGTCGCAGCGCATCTCTGCACCCTGCTGATAGGATACAGGTCGCAGCGCATCTCTGCACCCTGCTGATAGGATACAGGTCGCAGCACATCTGCTGATAGGATGCAGGTCGCAGCACATCTGCTGATAGGATGCAGGTCGCAGCGCATCTCTGCACCCTGCTGATAGGAT
>PVHP010032190.1:0-20464 GCA_004024765.1 Zapus hudsonius | reverse complement strand
TTGATTGGTTACTTCCTTGGAGCCACATCCCAGGGCCAGCCCACATTCCAGGACAGCCATATGCTTCCTTATATGGTGTCTTTTTTTTTTTTTTACTTCCTGGTCTTTGTGACCAGACATTCTTTAGGGAGGGGGAAGTAAGTCTAAAAATGGAGTCTGCTTTATAAAATGGAGTCTGCTTTATAAAATGGATTCTTCAATACCTTTATTTGGCAAGGAGCAGAGAGTAGACAGCCATATCTGAAGTCATGTTCCCGCAAAAGGTCTCTCCAGACTCTTTTTAAGACTGCAGGTCAAGTGATCCTGGACCTGAGCTTCCCTGGGGGGCTGTCTATCGAGGGACAAAAGGTGACCATATAAATGTGGATTGGGCTGGCTGCAGAGCTCTTCAAAAGGGCCTTATCAGAGAAAGGGTTCTTGAGTTATGTAAAACAGTCTCCTAGGTGTTATCCTGGGTTCCTGTGTAGAAACAAATTTCCCAGGCTCAGAGAGCCACATCTTATCTTCATTCCTGCCTCTGCAAGGATAAAAAGAAAATAGAAAAACAAGACTGTAAACAGATGACAGGGGAGGATGGAACTCCTAAAGTAGGAGGCTGAGAATGGCTTTTTCTGCCCAGGCTCTTCCTGGGGGTGTTGTTAAGATGTAAGGGAATCAAGGCACCCCAGAAGTAATCAGTGCCGGACTGGAGAGGTTCTTAATCTGTTAGGAGGTCTGTCAGAAAGAGTAGGAACTGCTGGTGATTGTGAGACATTTGCTGGATCTGAAAGAGGCAGTGTTAAGAAGTTGTCTGTTTGAGGTTTGAGAAATGAAATTTAGGAGCTAGGTTTTGAAGTTTGGCTGTAGTAGGGGTGAGAAGAATAACCTTGTGTGGACCTTAAAATTTAGGTTTTAGGGAAGAGGGAGTATTGGAAGAAATAGACACCAAATTACCAATGTTGAGAGAGGACGAGTGTGGAAAGATTTAGGTCAGCAGTCTTCCAGAGTTTCAGTTCTGAGGAAAGAGAGAAAATCATGGGCAAGGCTGAGGGGCCACAAGAATACCTATTTTTATCATGTTGGAGGCAAGGCAAAGCTCTAACTGGGGAGGGATTAATAGGAATTTAGCAAAATTGTGTGGGGTCTCGCTCCTAAATTCTCATATTTTCCCTTTTCTTGAGGACACCTCAACTGCTGTTAAGGAATGGGGACGAAGAAGTCTCTCTTATCTTTTTCCTGCTGAATAGGACATAAAGTTATGGCAGTTGGTGGTGTCTCTCAGAGAGGGAAGGATCCCTACCTAAGGCCCAAGAGAGAGACCCATAAGTCATACATCACATTGCCAAGATTTTTTTCCTGTCCAACATTGTGAGGCAGGAAGTGGGATATCTCCATCAGAGGTGGGGAGTGTTTCATTTAGTGTCCCAGTGGTCCAGTGGAGATGCTGTTGGATTGCTGTCCATAATGGAAAACTCAAGATCCATCTCCAGAATAGTTTTTCAAATAGCATCATAGCATCTGATTTGGTCTGACATGGTTCCTGTATGGCTTGTAAGTCATATGACATATATTAACACAGTTATTAAGAAAAAAAACATATATATATATATATCAGTTAATCTTATTAACAGCACAAGTGTGACCTTGGGTAGCTATGAGGGCATTTTCAATAGATGGGATAAAACAGTCTAGATGACGATATCATTGAAAACACTCCTAGTTTGCCTGTATTTAAATTTGCAAATAAGTTTAGCATGTTAAGGTGTTTATCTTGTCTTCCCTGTATCTAGGGAAATTTAAAAATATATTCTCCTATCTTCTCTGGGGCAAGTCAGGGACAGAGATTAGTGTCACAAAACCCTTTTAGTGTCAGTGGGAGCTGTCCAGTATATATTTTATTTTAGATCTCATCTTGTTAGAAATCATTTTGGTGGTTGGAGGCTTGTGACATTTTGTCATAGGGTTAGAACTATTAAGGGTAGGAGCCAACCTGTTTTAGAGCCTTGTTTGTTTTTGTATTTTTGATATTTGTTGTTACCATATATCCTTGGTTATAAATTTCTCTCTGAGTGTTTAAGACCTGGTATAAAGCCAAGATTTAAACAAGCATGTCTTTTGGGGTGTCACTGATGGCTCTCCAAGGAGGATTTGGGGTCCAAGAGAAGCACTGGGGCTTCTTCAGCATTATTGCTGTCAATTAGGATGAGTCCAGGTCGTGTTGACCTTAGCTTTCCCTCCATTGGGAAACTGAGAAGACTTTTAGACCTCCTTCTTTTGATTGTACCCTGATTTGTTTCAGGGTCTCCTTGTCTTTCTTATTCAGAAAGACAGGTGTCACTCAGAGAATCAGCGTGAAAACACCTCAGGGTTATCCCCTCACCTCTTGTGGCCTTGTGACATGGGACCAGAGGCCAAAATATTAGCCTATTTTACTCCATGGCTCCAATTGGATTTGGGCTTTACACCACACAGAAAGTAATTTGTATTAACCCTGTAGAATAGATATATCCACATTGACATCTATAATCGACTAATAAGGCATATTTAGAGAATGACATAACTTTCAGTCTACCTTGTCTAACCTTGAGTTTACTTATTTGGAACAGTTTAGACCATAACTGAAGTATGAAATTAAGCTCATTTTATTTTTTTAAATATCTCATGATTACCAATACAGGCAAAACATATTGTTAGTTTTGAAAACATTTTTAGCAATGAGTCAAAATAAAATCATATAACCTAGAAGTCATCAGATCAGAAACAGTCAAGCAAGACAGCATCTATGTTTGAAAATATACCAATTACCCAGGAGAGTTTGGTAATTTTAAATTGTAGAGGCTGAAATAATTTTCCTCAGATGTAGATCAATGTCTGAGCTTGAGGTTGTGTCCTAGAGTAGGGAATGTCTTAAAGAGTTAGTTTAATTAGTGGGAATAGACTTGAAGTATCCATCATAAGACAATTGTTAAAGTAAAATCCTAGATACTCTGTGATTACCCAAAATAGAGCAGAGTCTGGTCCTTTTCAAATCAGAATAGCTGAGTTCTAATATTACCCTTGGTGAATCTGTTTTTGAAAGAGAAAACATTTGGCAACCAATGATTTTAGTTTAACTTAACGCATTAACCTGATATATAGTAGAGATCTTTATAAACATAAGACAATTTTATGTTTTATCCATGACAGAAATTTTATAAAAACTTAACTAAATTATCTCAATATATTTATCTAACAGGAGGATAGAAACCACAATAGGTGAAGTTAAACTTTTAAGTTTGATAGCACTAGCATGAACAAGAAAAAATCATTTTTAAAACCACCATGTTTCTAGATGTGAGAAATTCATCTTTCAAAATTACTACTAGTAAATAAACCTTATCTTAAAAACTCCATTTTCTCAATAATTAGCACATTGACAAACAAATATAGTTAGCTTGAATGACTACCTTAAGAGTCCTGTTTATATATTTCTTAACCCATGAATAATTTAGTATTCGTGAGTGGTTTATGAGTAGCCTTAATCATTTTACTTTCTTAAGAACAGCTCTATATTCTAGGCAAACCTAATGGTTGAACCTGCTTAAATACCCCTTTTTCTAATTTGAAAATCCGGAGACTGTCAGTCACTGGTTGTGCTATGGGACTTGAACTGCAGATATGGATGTTTGCTGATGTTTGTGGAGTTTACATTGGCCCAGTCTTTCCTTGTTATGCCTCATAGCAGTTGGAAATGTTTACTCTGTGCTATTATGTGTTAAAACTTTGTAATTCGTTTTGATTTTACAGAATTTACAGCTAAAAGACAAACTTAAATTTCAGATAAGACTTGGGACTTTGGAACAGCCTAAGAGTTGGTAAAGACTGTGGGACCTTTAAAGTTGGACTGAATACAATATAGATAGTTATAAATCTATTGGGGGCCAGGGGTGGATTGTGGTAGTTTGAATGGATGGCTCCCAATAGATTTACTATTTTTTTTTCAGCTGCCTGGCTGGAGGAGGTATCACCTTGGCCTGGCCTCCTAGGGTCCAGGCTTAAGGTGTTTCTAAGGTGGATGTAAAATTCCAGCTACACATATGTAAAGAGCAGTCTGAGCTGAGGCCTGAAGGTCCTGCTGTTTTGACAAGTTAGAGTTGGAGTGTGCTGGCTGGAGGTGCTGGATGGTTTTTTTTTTCTCTGAAATGGGGCCAGCCTTTTTTTGAACTTCCCCTGGATCTGTTATTTCAATAAATACTTTCCTCCCCAAACTGTGCTCCTGGTTTGGAGATTCATCCCAGTGGCATGTGGCTGACTACAACACCCACTAAGAAGGGCCCTCAGTGGAATAGGAGTGAAAGGGAGGGAACATAAGAGCACACCCCAATTTGAATATGATCACTGTTCAATATGTACACGCATTAAAGTTTTCAATAAAGTAGACCATCAGCTGGCCATCATACTAAGGATTTTACAGGGGCTGGAGAGATACCTCAGCATTTAAGGAAATTGCCTGCAAAGCCTAATGACCTGGATGCAATTCCCCAGTACTCACGTAAAGCCAGATGCACAAAGTAATGCATGTATCTGGAGTTTGTTTGCGGTAGCTAGAAGCCCTGACGTGCCCATTCTCTCTCTCTCTCTCTCTCTCTCTCTCTCTCTCTCTCTCTCTCTCTCTCTCTCTGTTTCTCTCTTTGTGTGTGTGTGTGTGTGTGTGTCTGCTTGCAAATAAATAAATTAATAAAAATATATTTTAAAAGATTCTTTTGCGGAAGGAAACAGGTGTGCACAATTCTAGACATAAAATTATTCATCTACATCTCCACTACTGTGTATATGATGTGTCTATGTATGAAAAAGATTTACAAGGCATTCCACAAAGCAGGGGAAAAATAATTTCCTGGAGACAAGTAATCATAAAAATCATATTCACACATGAAAGAAATGATGACTTTTCTCCAACAGGGAATTTAAAATAAATACAATGGGTACTTTATGTGCTTTTGTAAGGAAAAAAAGGAGGGTGGCATACATAATCAGATAATTAATTAAACCAAAGGTGTGGAAGCTGTAAGAAAGAATTAAATGGAAATGATAAAAATGAGATAAGGAGAGCCTCCAGTGGTCTCATCAGTAACTGAATAAAGGGAATGAGAGAATCAATATACTGGAAGCTGTGTCCAAAGAAATTAACTAAATTGAACCACAAAGTGGGAATCAGGTAAAGACAGAAAAACCAACATCAAATCAGAGGGCCCATGCGGGCTTCATGTATGTAGGGAATTACAATCCCCAAAGAAAAGCTGATTAGATGAACTTCCTGTGGGAGGAATGGTGAAGATACTTTTCCAAAATTAATAACCTGAGTCAAATCCCAGATCCAGATGTTCAGGGAATGAAAAGCAGGAAGAACAGACAGAATCAGAAAGTGCATGTTATACCCATCCACACCACACAGCCGTGGAGGTGTATAACATCCCAACTCCAGGGAACCACAGCAAACCAGATTTGTTGAGGACACCAGAGGAAGAAAAACAAAAGAGAAACAAACATAAGACTTATAGCCGGCACCCCAATAGTGGAATTGATTCTTTAAAGTGCTGCAAGAAAGAGAAAAAGTCAACCCCAAAATCTATTCCCACCAAAATGATCTTTCAGATATGATGTATAAATAGGCTTTTCCAAAAAGAGTACAGAAAATCCTTTGCTCACAATGCTATGTAAGAAAGGAAGATGTTTATGGAACTTGTACCACTAGGAACACTGTGATAAAAGAAGTTTCTTTTTAATTTTTTAAAAGTATTTATTTTTGTGTAGGAGTGCATGTGTGCGTATCAGGGTTTCTTGCCATTGAACGTGAACTCCAGGTGTATTAGCACTTTTTTTTTACATCTGGCTTTCTATGTGTGGCTGAGGAATTGAACTCAGGCTGACAGGTGTTGTAAGCAAGTGTCCTTAACTGCTGAGCCATGACCTTAAAAATGGATTTCTACACACACGGATGGACAGTGAGGAAAAGCAACGCACATTTGGATGCCAAATTAATTTTCTGTGTTTTTATTATTTTTCCAGATTTACTGAAGTATAATTGACAACACATATTTAAGGCACACAATGTCATGTTTTGATGTGTGCACATTTGTACTGTGGAATGATTGAGACAAATAACACATCCATCACCACCTAGAGCTCCCTTTTATTACGGTGGCAATCTATGAGATATGATTAGACCATATCAGGTTTCTAACACGGTATTATTCACAGTAGTTACCATGGTGTCCATTAGAAGTCCAGAATCTAATCATCATGTAGGGCACAGTCTTTCCTGGTGGCAATGAAAGATGGTAAGATGCTTTGGAGAACCTTTGGGAAATTTTCTATAAAGTTATTTTATACTGAACCTCTGACCAACCAAGATACTCACTGGATATTCATCCAAGGAATTAAAACCAATATTCACTGTGAAATACATATGTGAGTGCTTTATAACAATTCCTCAGAGTCAAATTACAATCTGAAGTGAGTGCATTTTTATCAACGTGGTAGAGCATTACTATGGAGAAACAAAAAGGAATTAGTGTCTCACAATATGAATAAAGTTCATTATACTGAATGAAGAGCTTTACAGCATGTTTCGGTCTGGTTTGAAGACATTTTTATAAAGGCAAAGGGTAGGGAGAAGCATGCTTGGTCATGGTTACTGAAGCAGGAGGTTGGGGAAAAGGATGGTTACAAAAGGCCAAATGAGAACTCAGGGAGTAATGGACCTATTATTGTCTTGATTTTATAGGCTATCACAAATTTATGTTTATCAATTGAAAATATGAAGCATGTTAATTTTACCTTAAATGAATATATGTGTCTTATCCACTTTCCATTTAAAAAAAATCAGATTTGGGGCTGGAGAGATGGCTCAGCAGTTAAGGTGCTTGCCTGCAAAGCCTAATGACCAATGACTGGTGTTCAATTCCCCAGTACACTGTAGTCAGCCACACACTGCTGGGATGAATCAACAAATGAGAAAAGGATTTATTTATGGGAGGAAAGGATTTATTAAGGCTACAGATCCAGGGGAAGTTCCATAATGGCCAAAGAGGCTGGTCCCCTTTCACAGGTCCAAGCAGAGAGAGAAATCCACCACCAACACCACACACACAACTGCAAATGGGTGGAGGGGATTGGAAAAGAAATTTCTTCCCCGTTTATATAGCCTTAGGGCAGGGTCTTGCAACCTTATCCCAGACTTGTTGGCTTCCTGAGTCTCTGGAATTTCCTTCCGGCACTGCCCTCCCAGGAAGGGATGCTCATTTCTAGCTCCCCTGAGGTTCCTTACATCCTGTTCTCGACTGAGAGACTTCCTTCCTGCCTGCCTGGCTACTACTGCTTGTCCTATATCTATCTCTTCCTCAGCTTTGGAACTAAGCACCCTCAGCCTTTCAGCCTGGACTGAATACCACAGGAAGCCTTTAGGCCTTCAGTGTTGGATTAGAACTGCTGAGGCCTCGAGCCATGTGGAGAGAGTGGCTACTGGTTCCTTGGCTCTTGGGCTTGCAGACTGCTATTTTGGGGCTGCTGTCAACTAATCCAATAAATCCCCTTTTTTTACTGCAATTCATTTGGTTGGTTCTGTTCCTCTAGAGAACCCTGACTAATGCACATAGAAGCACATGCATTGGTAGTTTGCAATGAGTAGAGGCCCTGGTGTGTTAATTCTTTCTTTCTCTGTCTTTCTCTATTTTCTCTCCTTGCAAACAAATAAATAAATATTTTTAAAAATCGGATTAATTGATATATGATAAACCACGCATAGTTATTGAATATAATTTGGTGATTTTGGAAAATTGGATATATCCATGAGTCCACCACAAAATCAGTAAAATAAGTGTGTCCACTAACACTGGAACTTTCCTTGTGCCTCTGTTTTTTTTTTTTTTATGCCTAGTATGAGAATATTGTGCTTTCTTCCCAAGTATTTAAATTCCTGCTCAAGGGAAGTTGATTGTGGTTACGATATGTTTATTTGCCAGACCTTTCCTCCACACTGGAAATTTACAGCAAGTGAATACTACCCCCCCCCCCCATTTTCTACCCACTGTAACTGTCACTCCATTCCCTGATTCTCTGAGCTTGTCATATCTGTATGTCAACCCTGCAGTTATCCTGTGGCTGGCTTCTTTCACTAGGATATTGTACTAAAGATTCATCCCTGTTGTCACAAATTACAAAAAGGTTGAGTAATATTTTAGTGTACATAGAAACTGATCAGAGTCTCACCTTTCATCTCATGAACATTTGAGTTGTTTTCATAGTCTAGCTATTCTCAATAGTGCCTCAGTGAAAATGGAAATGCAGATATCTCAGATGAGATCACAATTTCTTCTTTCTCTTGTGTGTGTGTGTGTGTGTGTGTGTGTGTGTGTGTGTGTGTGTGTGTGATGTATGCACCTGTATTTGCTGTTACAACACCCCTTGCTCTCACCTGCGGTAAACAGAGCAGGACCCTGGGTGTCATTCTCCATCTCCCTGTTCCTTTTGGAGAAAGAGTCTCTTACTGATCCAGGCCCTTGTCATTCCCCCCCACCCCCAGAGCTTCAGCTATTCTGCCCCACAGGACTCGGGTTACAGGTGTGTGCTTGGGTTCTGGAGACTGGAATTCTGTGGTCACACGCCCTTATGCTTGTATTGAGCCCTTTCCTGACCCACTTTACTTCTTTTGGGTGTACAGACAACCCTCTAAATTCACAGGTCATTAAAGAGTCAACCAACTTGACACAGGAAGCATTTAAAAAACATAATGACAAAAAAAATATGATACCAAATTCCATAACATTTAAATTGTATTTATGTAGCTGCATGAAGGCAAAATGCCTTCCATGTGTTTGAACTCTTGATCCCCAGCTAGTGGTGATGTTTGAAAAGATTGTAGAATTTATAGAAGGTGGACCCTTGGAGGAAGTGGGTTACTAGGGGTGGGACTTCAGGTTACATAGCCAGGCAAAA
The DNA here is from genome assembly GCA_004024765.1 of Zapus hudsonius. Lineage (NCBI taxonomy): Eukaryota > Metazoa > Chordata > Mammalia > Rodentia > Dipodidae > Zapus > Zapus hudsonius. The sequence continues at coordinate 11,509 of PVHP010032190.1, read as the reverse complement.
CTTCCTGTTTCCCCTCTGCATTCTTTTTGTGGCTGTAATGTGAGGAACCAATCCACCGTGTCTTCCCTGCTATGGTGCAACATATCCCCTAGTGACTGTAAACCTGAAAAATCCCTTTCCTTCATGAAGTTAATACTGGTAAAGTATTATGGATGAGAAAGCAACCAATACAAGGAGGTATTCTATGTAACCTACTGAAAATATTAAACAACAGGGAAGGATGTGTGTAGATGATATATGTAAGATGATGCCATCCTCATAAGGGGGTTTGAACATGCATAGATGACAATACCCACAGGTCATCCTAGAATTGACTCACCTTGGATACCTGGTGCAGATGTATATCTAGAAGTAATAATAACAGGTCATACCTCAGTCCTAGTTTTAGTTTTTTTTAGGATCCCCTCACCATTTTCTACATTGACTATACAAGTTTACCCTCTCCAGTCTGAAAGGGTTCCAATGTCATTGACTCACTTTCTTTCTTTCTTTCTTTCTCTTTCTTTCTTTCTTTCTTTTCTTTCTTTCTTTCTTTCTTTCTTTCTTTCTTTCTTTCTTTCTTTCTTTCTTTCTTTCTTTCTTTCTTTCCTTCCTTCCTTCTTTCTTTCTTACTTTCTTTCTCTTTCTCTTTCTTTCATTTTTGGTAATAATCACTCTAATGGGTTAGAGGTGATATCACCTTGTGATTTTAATTTAATGAGATGTCAAATATCTCTCATAGGTCCCATGCCCACTCACATATCTTCTTAAGAGAAATGGCTATTCATGTCCTTTGTCTACTTTTTAATTAGCTTATTTACCACTGAGTTAATCAATTGTGGGTAATTCACTAATTAATAGATATATAATTTAAAATTATTGTCTCCCACTACAACTGTTGTTTTTCCATTCTGCTGCTTTTGTGTGCAGATGGTGTTTAACCTGATGCCTACCTGTGTTCTCACTCTCTTGGCTAAGAAGGTTTCCCCTTATGTTTTCTTCCAGGACTTTTAGCATTTGTGGTCACATGTTTAAGTATTTAATCCATTTGAGTTTATTTCTGCAGACTCTCATCCTGAAGAAAGAAGCAAAGCATGGCTTCAAAATGTTTGGGCTTTTATTATGCTCCCAAGGGCCATCTTACCCTGTCTCACCTCACAGAGAGACTGAAGTCTATTCCTGAGTGGCAGCTAAGGGGGCAATATGACTCCCTGAAGCCATGGGCTTCTTTTTTTAATATTTTATTTATCCATTTTCAAGGGGAGATGGAGAGAGAGAGAGAGAGAGAGAGAGAGAGAGAATATGCACCAGGGCCACCACCTTGTGGGTCTGGCTTATGTGGGTCCTGGGGAATTGAACCCAGGGCCTTAGGCACTGGAGTCAAATGCTTTAACCGCTGAGCCATCTCTCCAGCCCTGCCATGGGCTTCTTGAACAAGGCATTTACCTAACACTGCCATCTCAGTGCAACTCCTCCAGAGTTCAGAATTTGTATAAAATCTGAGTAACAAATTCTTAATCATAATACAAAACTTAAATCTTTAAAGTTCTAGGGACATAATTTACCCTTATTACCTCACAAAGAACTGCCACTAGGGAAATATTAATGTCAAACAGCTCTTAGATTTTGCATATAGATCTTTGATTATAGGGAAAAATCAAAATTCAACCATAAACTATATTTTGACAAAAGTAGTAAGCATTCAAAGCAAATCTATTTGACACTTCTATCAGACTAAGACTTTTACTTTATTCTGCTGGTATTTTTTAAAAATACGCTCACTTGAAAATACAGATCAACATGGACATTTAAACACAAATCTATTTTCTAGAAAAGATTTTCATTTACTCTGAAATAGTTTGACATTTATATGTGACAGTTCTATTTACCAATATTTTATAAATCTAGTAAAAATGATTAGGACCACAGAGTGGTTTTTTCTATGTCATTAGCAGCCACTGTGATTTCTTTATGGGATATATTAACATGTGTTCTTTCTTAGAATAAAATAAAATGAAAGAATCTATAGTTTTAAGTATTATAATAAGCTCAAACTGAATTGATAGGTAAGTATCTTATTGAGAAATTTTATATCACATTGGTCAACCACTTAAACCTCCTCATAGCTTGTTTAATATCTTTCCCAATTTGTCATGTTTATGTGGGTACTGGGTGTGGAACTCAGCACTTCTTTCTTGGAAAAAAAAATTTTACCAACTGAGTCATACCCCAGACCCCTTTCTATTTATTTTCCCTTCCTTCCCTCCTTTCTCCTCTTTTCTCTTCACTTATTCTTTCCTCTCTCTCTCTCTGTCTTCCTCCCCCTCCTCATCCTCCTCCTCGTCTCCTTATATCTCTCCTTCTCCCTCTCTCTCTCCTTCCCTCCCTTCCTCCTTCCCTCCTGATTTCTTCTTTGGCCAGGCAGGCCTAAAATGTACGGTGATTTTCTTGCAGCAGACTTCTGGAAAGCTGAGATTTTAGGTATGTACCTATGCCCAGCTATCCTTATTTTCTTGCTTTAGATTAATGGAGAACATATTTGTATTTTATTTATGTATCTATGATTAGCTTATTCTTATACCTCCTTGGATTTTACCTTTTAGAATATTGTTTAGAAAGAGAAAGGATAAAAATGTGTGTGTGTGTGTGGAGAGAGAGAGAGAGAGAGAGAGAGAGAGAGAGAGAGAGAGAGAGAGAGAGAGAGAGAGAGAATAGACATGGTAGGACCTCTTGCCACAGTGAACAAACTCCAGACTCCAGTTGCATGCACCACTTTGTGCATCTGGTTTTCCCTGAGTACTGAGAAAACGACCCTAGGCTGTCGGTTTTGCAAGCAAGAAACTTTATAACTGCTGATCTATTTCTCCAGCCCCACTTTATGGCTTTTATGAAGTAGAGCTTTTATTTTAATTTTTTATATCTTTATTATGAATAAGCATATACATTGTATGAGCAAATCTCGCGAATGTGTCCCCGTTTCCCTCCTCTCTGTCCCTTCCCCACTGGGGTCCTTCATTGGTGTGCATACTGGAACTGTCCATAGGTTAGGGGGTTATGAACTGTACCCGAGAGAGCCAATTTTTTCTATTCCCCCTTTTGTGTTGTTGCTGAGGGGGGTGATGTCTCTGGATATTCTCCCCACCATGGCACCATGGCTCTTACATTGTTTCCACCCCCCTCTTCTGCTCAGTACCCTGAGTCATGGTGGGAGAGTTTTGAGTCAGCTTTGGTGTTGAGATCTTAAGTATTTCTGGATCTTTGCCCTGGGTTGTGTTGGAAATTGTTGGTGTCTTTCTCCATTGACCTTTCATGGGTTATCAGACTTGCTGTGGTGATTGGTCTCCTGTTTGTCTCATCACTTTCTCATAAGTTTCATTTGGGCCCTCTGTGAAGGCTAGGTGTGGTTTGTCTCCTGCCAGGATGTCAGCCATTATCCAATGTCTTTTTGGTGGAACTGGGTTGTCCCTGGCTCTCTCAATGCCTTCTGAAAAATACAAAGTGAATCTCCATCAGAGAGTGAGATCAATATAGGTTAAATGAGACAACATTGCTATTTTGGCTAGCTTCTAATGGGTATAGCCTCTCTGTGGCTCTCTAGTAGTGGGAATTTCCCCTACGAGCCCCAGATCTTGGTCCCCATAGGATTTTGCCATGGATTCTAGTTCCAGATAAGGGTTCCTTGTCACTAAGCAGATCTCTTAGCCAAGCAGAAAGCTGTTGGTTACCCTCCTCAGTTTAGTGTCACTATGTAGAGCTTTTAATTATCTCCTAACTTTAAATAAATATTGAAGAAGTTAACACATAAATAGCTACAATGTTGTACTTTCAATTTATCTTTGCATTGCTATTGTCATATATTTTAGATAATTTAACCTTACATATGTTTAACCTCATCACCGTGAATTGTACGTTTGCTATATCAAAGTACCTGAGGCTACATCTGATTCAAGCATGTTTATTTGTTTGAAGTGATGCTGTTGCAGTGGCGGGAACATCCAAACAGCATAGTGCAGGGAGCTGGAAAGAGGCTCCTTGCAGAGGTCACAAGATGCAGGGTGTTGCAGTCAGCTTTCTCTGTTGCTGCGCAGAAAAAACCCGAGCAAAAGCGGCTTGTGGAGAAATGGGTTTATTTGGCTTCCTGACTCAAGGGGAGACTCCATCCTGGCAGGGAAAATGATGGCATGAACAGAGGGTGGACATCACCTCCACCACAGCACTGCAAACAGCGGCAGGAAGGTGTGCCAAACACTGGCAAGGGGGAGCTGGCTTATAACCCCATAAGCTTGCCCGCAACAACACAGCTCCAGCGAGGTTGTAAAACCCAAACTGCCATCAGCTGAGGATGGATCATTCAGAGCACATTCATTTGTTTGTTGGGGACACCTGGATCAAGCTATGACACTGGGAAAGCTGAAAGGTCTTGAACACATGCAGAATTGACCCTACTTTGTAACAATCCACTTGAGCTAAACTAATTCACTCCTATAGACCATCATTAATCCCAATATGAGAGTAATGCACCCATCACTTACAGACTTCCCCTTGGCCCTTAGACGCCTCTAGTAACTGAGTGCTTTTATGTTAAGACACACATTCTCAGTACCTGAACCTTTGAGGGACCAGCCATGCGAAAGCCGTGGCAACGTTATGTTTGTTTTAAAAAGTTGATGAAACTTAATAGAAAGAAAAATACCCTTTTATTTTTTATCATTTTTATCTATGATGTTTTTTCTTTATGTTCATTAAAATTTCCAACTGGTATATGTTTTCTATCTGAAAAACTTCTTTTGCCATTGATGGTACACTGTTTTTTCTTCCTTTTTTTGTATATGTTTCAGTTTTTTATTGCTATGTAAATATATTGTTCCAGAATGTACTGACTTAAAAGAAAGCGTATTTATTTCTTTCACAAGATGTTACGTTCCAGGGTTCAAGAACTATCCTCTATAAGAAAGTGGATTAAGAGCAATTGATCTCTTACCTTCCCCTCATGCTTTTACAGAAAGTAGTGTTTCATTTCCTCTGCATCTTCCTCCTTCTTCACTTAGTCCCCTATCATTCATTAAACAGTATGCACAATACTCTTTATAGCTCAGGAGTTTACATCCCAGAGAGAAAGCGGGACCCTCCAAGCCTCCTAAAGTCTGCACCTGGAAGTATCTTCTGCTTTGGTCCATTCTCAAAGTGAGGTTAAAGGTCAGCATGAATTCAAAGTCAGTGGACCTGAACTCCACCTTGTGAAGTTTTGGGCAGCATGTGTGTTCAGCAGGTAGTGACCACTTTTGAACATTCACCACAGAATAAAGACGACTATGGTATCAAAAATAAAATGGGCTCCTTCCCTCCTACCACTGGTGGAAACACCCCTGGAAGACCCTTGGTCAGTGTTATTGAATTGGCTTCAGGGAACATCGGAAATCATACTTAATGAAAATTCTACACAAAGAAATCCATGAGTTTTTACCGTGGTGGAAAAATAGAACCCGTGATATTCTGCAGCATTGTACAGAAGAGCATGATGGAAATCCTTTAGCAGACTCAGTCCTCAAAAACCCATTTTAACCAATTGAGAATCTACCTCCTTTTGCTGGGACTGATTTTGAAAGCCCTCATCATTGTATACAGGTTTTTAAAAATATTTTATTTATTCATTTTAAAGCAGAGAGATACAGAAGATATATATATATATATATATATATATATATATATATATATATATATATATATATATATATATATATATATAGAGAGAGAGAGAGAGAGAGAGAGAGAGAGAGAGAGAGAACCAAGGCCTTGTGGGTCTGGCCTATGTGGGTACTGGGGAATTGAACCAGGGGCCTTAGGCACTGGAGACAAGTGCCTTACCTGCTGAGCCATCTCTGCAGCCCATTGTATACAGGTTTTTATGCCTAGTTCAAGGGTTGAAGCTGAAACTATCACAGTGTTCACTCTTTAATTTCTATACATCCCTGACGTATTTTGCCTCTCACAGCATATGTAAAAGTTGGGAGGGAACTAGCATCCTAATGCCCATACAAGAGGCATGCTGGGTCTCTCTACATACTTGTCAGAGCAGGTCATAATCAAAATTTATCTTGTTATTCTTCCCTCCCCATTCGGTCATGTTCAAAGCAGATGCTAGGCATTTGCTCTCAGATGGATATAAACTACTGTGATAATCTTGAAGGTATTGTGGCAGATGTTACTGGAAGTGTTCTTGAAATTAGGGATTCACTTAAATTGGAATGTGAAGAGACATCAGGGCATGCAAGGGAAGGAGGGAATGAAAATCTATAATCAAGAGGTTTTGCATGCAAAACAATCAATGCAATTTTTCTTATAAGAAAATTATTTCTTAAATCTATTTGGTTACTTTTGATGATTGCTTAGTGTATGTCTTGGCAAATATCCAGATTATACTAGGGATAATCTTTAAGTTTTTTGTTTGTTGCATTAGCTTTTTTAAGGCTTGCATCATCTGAATTTGATGAAATTGGTTCAAACTGTACCTTTGGCAGAGAAGATAATTATGTAAAACGGTATACTAGCTGGTGAGTTTTGACATTTTCAAAGGACATAAAATTATGCCTGTCTGAAAACTGAGTACATGACCATTAGCTATTCCTTTTGATTATACATTTCTCTGTGGTAAAGATTTCACTTTGCTATTTAACAGTGCCTTGCATATAATATGCTAGGTAAATTTCTATGGAGTGATTGCTTCAGAAAGAGAAAGATAGGGTTTTATTTTTGTACACAATATTATATTTTAAAATGAGATGCTAATATCTTCAGAAGGAATACATAAATTATTAGAAAATAACTATCTCAGTTGAAGAAAATTTTTGGATTTTCCTTCAAAAGAATCTCATGACCCTTATTGGAAAGATTTCTTTTTTGTAGTTTTATTATTTTAACTTATTTATTGTTAAAAATTAGATACATTGTATGAGTAAGTCTTGTGGTGGTACCCCCATTTCCCTTATCTCTGCCCCCAAACTTCTGTGGGATTGCTGGACCAGACCATGGGGTAGGAGGTTATAATTGTACAAGAAGTAGCCAGTTTTTTTCTTTGAGTTGTTATTGAGGGGGGCAATGTCTTTGGATATTCTCCCCTACCATGGTTCTTACAGTCTTTACACCCACTCTTCTGCTAAGTTCCCTGAGTCATGGTGGGTGAGTTTTAAGTCTGCTTTATTGTTGAGGTCTTAAGAGTCTCTGGATTTCTGCTTTGGACTGTGTTCAGTATCTCAGTGTCTGTCTCCATTACTCTTTCGTAGGTTATCTGTCTTGCTGTGGAGGTAGGTCTCTTGATCATCTTGCTACTTCCCCAATGATTTCATTTGGGCACTAGATGATCAATTAGGGGTCGTTCATCTCCTGCCTGGATGACAGCCTTCATGTCTTGTTGGTGGAATTGGGTTGTCCAGGGTTCCTGCTTTCATAGCTGTGGAACCAAACTAACCTGCCCTGCTGATAGACTTGTCATGTGACACAGATTGACAAGATGAGGTTGAGTAAAATGCTGTGAATTACCGAGAAATTTTCTTGGCTTCCAAGGTTCTATAACTTGGAAAATTTTAAAACAAAAGAACCCTTCATTAATGCCCAAGGGGAATACCATCATTACTAGCTGGTTATAATACTTCTATACTTTAAAAACACATACTAATTAATGTTCAGATTCTTGGTATCTTTCTAAAGTTATCCTACTATATTTTCCAAAGGATTGATGTAGGATGCAAAGGTGCAACCGTAAATGAGTCATCATGGTAGTTGATTTGACTGAATGGACATTTTTTTTAAAAAGCACATCTGGTTTGGTATGTGTAGCTATTTCTAGAGAGATTAACCAAAGTGTCAGCGAAAGGTTTAGCATGAAAATGAGTGTCACTGTCCGATAGAACAAAATGCCCAAGCATGGTCCTGTGTAAGTGCACGCAAGCTTCTAAGCTCCTATCACCTATGGACCTCAGACTCCAGATTCTTCAAGCTTGAAGATAGAATTATTCCACTAACTCTCCAGAGAGCCTGTGGACCTGAGAACAGATGCTAGAGCTGTGTGGACCTGAGAACAGATGCTAGAGCTGTGTCACCGTTTCCCTTTTTACTAAGACTGAGTATCTTCTGGCTTTGCCAGCTCTGCTGTCTGCAGATGGGCACAGAGACTATCTGCCCTCTGTATGTGGAAGACAATCTGATAATTTCCCTCATAATTATATTCACAGTCTTTTGGCTTTTTTTTCTTTTAGACAATCTTAGAAGAAAGAGTCATGCACTTACCATTGTAAGATTTTTTTGGGCAGGGTCACATATTTCAGGCTGGTCTCCAACTTGTTGCATAGGTTGTTTTTGAACTCCTGACCTTCCTGCCTATATCTCTCAACAGGCATGTGCCATCACATCTAGCTACTCCCTTTGCATATAAAACAGATATAAGTGAATTTGATATGAAAGAGACATGATGAATTTATTTTCTCACTCACATCCACTTGATTGCGTGTGGGCATTTTGCAAAACAGTTTTTCTCTTCCTAAGATTGCAGGGTGTGGGAAAATAAGGTTTATCATATTTTATTTAGAAATGCAGAGAGAAAGAAATAGGTTGATCTATGAAAGAATTTTGTCACTAGATTGTTTTATTGAAATTCCATTTCAGAGTTCAGATTTTTGGTCTCCACTCCTACCGTATTACCCACATATATATGCAAATGAAAAGAACACAAAGCCATCTCTCTTCTTGCTTTCCAACACATAAATATAAACTATTACTGTGAGTCTATCCATAGTTCATCCACACATGCCTTCATCTTCCGTAAAATTCTAATGGAAGAGCCTTATCTTGAACAGTGTAGTTGAGTTTGCATTATTCAAAATTAATGTATATTTCAGAAATTCCTAGACACGAGGTAGAGATTGACTTTGTTATAGATCCTTCCTTTTTGAAGAACAAATAGTGAATGCAATTTAAACCATCAGGATTTGGAAGCAAGTTGACATGCACGAGGCATACGCTGCAAAGGACTCCTGTTACACTATCTTGCTCCTGAAAATAATAATTGACTGTGTAATATCAGATATTGGTGGAGGTATAATCAGCATTGAGTAAAAAGTAGAGGTTTTTCCAGGGCTGTGCTGTGGTGTTATTTGCCACCTTTCTTTGGGGACGTACGAGATGCTGATTAAAGTCACCAGTGGGTAGATTCTGACTTTGCTGTCCTCCGAGTCATCTCCTCCAGGCTTTTCTGAAGTATGGTTTTCAAGCTGGTCCTAAAAGATCAGGGGATGAGCACTCAACATCCCACTCTGGTTTTGACAGAAGTCAGTTTTATTTCATGCAGGCTTTAATTCTGACACTCTTCCTCATGGGGCATGTTTTTCTCTGTCGTTTGCTGATGGATAACTTATGAAAATAGAACATTAAAAAGCCTGGTCTTCAATGCCCTCTGAATTAAAAGACATATTCTATGGGTAATGAGAAATAAGATACATGTTTAAATGAATGTGAAACTACTAATGTATATAATTTTTAATTGGGAGTACAGGAAGACAGTGTTTTACTACCCTGAGGACTTATCTTGTGTTCTAAATTATTTTATGTTCTAGAGATGAGAAAGAAACACCCTAGTACAAGGCTTCCTCTGCACTCAGTGGGGTGAAGGTATCCTACCACTAATGCACATAGATTCTGACCTAGTCAGTAATGCATTTGCTTGGAAATGAGAAAGGCTAGGCATAGTACCTAGATTTGTGCAGAGATCGAGATATAATTATATATCATGGATAATGCACACTGGCATGCACACAGAGATTATAAAACAGTCTATTAATGCATGTATATATCATATAAATATACAATCTTTGTATCAAATTTCTTATGTGTCTCTGTAGATATGTATGCAGCTATAGATAAGTAGATATCTACCTATCTATAGCTGTCTCTAGGCAGCTATATGTTTATATGTATATGTGAGTGTGTGTGTGTGCACATGCATGTGCATGTTTGTGCTGTGGTGTGCATCTAGAGGTTGGAGGCTAACCAAGGGACTTTGACCCTATTCTTCAAACTGGTTTGAGACAGGGGTTCCCTTGTTGCTGTGTTGCTGCCCATAAGGCCAGAATGACTGGCCTGGGAGCTTCAGGGTTGATTTTCCTGATTCTTCCTCCCATTGCTGTGGGTGCCTTGGGCTTACAGGTGATGTACCACTTTTTGTCTGGATTTATGCTGGTACTGGAAATCCAAACTCCCATGAGCAGGCTTATAAAGCAAGAGGCTTTAAACACTGAGCAAGACATTTTCCTTAGCTCCTTTACCCTCAATAAGCCAGCCAATCAATCAATCAATTATCTATGTGTTTATGATCTATCATCTAGTACATATCTATTCATCTATCTATCTATCTATCTATCTATCTATCTATCTATCTATCTATCTATCTATCTATCTATCTATCTATCTATATCATATATCTATCATCTATCTATCTGTCAATCTATCTGATCAATCAATCTATCTATCTATCATCATCTATCATCTATCTATCTATCTATCTATCTATCTATCTATCTATCTATCTATCTATGTATCTATCTATCATGTATCATATATCTATAATCTATCATCTATCTGATGTATTTATCATCTATCTATCTATCTATCTATCTATCTATCTATCTATCTATCTATCTATCTATCATCTATCTATCTACCATCTATCTATCATCTATCTATCTATCTATCTGTCTATCTATCTATCTATCTATCATCTATCTGATGATCAATATTATGGGACATTGGTTCACTTAATTAAGCAAGCTAAGACCTCAGAACATCATTCCTCAAGATGGAGATCAGTGAGTTGGCTGTGCACTACAGTCCATGTCTAGAGACACAAGACTCACTCTCTGGTGGTCTGAGCTTCATTCTGAGTTCTATAACCCTCAAGTTAACACTCAGGGAGTCAGGCAAGGGACTATTTATTTGCTTTATTCAGATCTTCATTTGATTAGGTGAGCCCTGTTAGAGAGGAAAGCTCACTCAGCTCATCCAGACACACCCTTAGACACTCTTGGAGTCATGTGGGATCCAGCATCTGAGTACCCATTTCTCAAACACATTGACACTTGAACTTAATCTTCACAGTAGGATTACCTGTCAACCTATATGAACATTGAAGTCATTTCAGCTAAACATAAATCTACCTCAGATTTTATTCATAGAAATGAGCACTGAACTCCCTCTTCTTTGCATGTAAGCTGCTTTTTCTGTTTGAGAAAGTAAAGCCACCGTGTCCCCGTTAGGCAGGCAAGAATAATGTTTTGAACTTACTCTGAAATATAGAGGTTGAAATGCATTGAACATATTATTCCTCCTGGGTAAAGCAGTGCTTTTTCAACAATGCTGGCTGGGGGAACACTTTCTTTATGCAAAACAATGAGTTGGATGAATGAGTGGGACTTCAAACCATTGTGCTCAGTGAAAGGAGCCACACAGGGTGTCATGGTTTGATCCAGGTGTCCCCCACAAACAA
>PVHP010032189.1:0-20412 GCA_004024765.1 Zapus hudsonius | reverse complement strand
CCCCCCCACGTCCAACCAAAGCGTGCATTTTAAAATATTCTCTGCTCAGAACTTGCTTATTGCTGATGAACCGTCTAGATCTGGTCTGCTCCGAGCTCTTAAAATTCAGCCTGGGCTCTTCAGCCTCAGCTAGTCTCTTCAGACTCTTTAAGTCCTCAACACTAAAGCAGACTTAAAACCCACCCACCATGTGTTTTCCCCACACTGGTGGCAGGAAAACTCTATAACTTCCCACATGATAACTGGAAAATTTCCCCATCCAACTCCTCTTTTCCTAATCTACTAAATTAGAATAAATGTGTAATTAAAATTTAATTCTGAGCCGGGCGTGGTGGCGCACGCCTTTAATCCCAGCACTTGGGAGGCAGAAGTAGGAGGATTGCTGTGAGTTCAAGGCCACCCTGAGACTACATAGTAAATTCCAGGTCAGCCTGAATTCTTTGGCATTAGAGGACAAGAACTTGGAGTAGGAGGAGGGGGAAGGGAGGATTCCAAAACTCTCTCTTTCTCCCCGCATTGCTTAAAATTATTAATTAGCAACAACCCGTATCAGTACCCACATAAGCCAGACCCACAAGGTGGTAGCCCTGGTGCATTCTCTCTCTCTCTCTCTCTCTCTCTCTCTCTCTCTCTCTCTCTCTCTCTCTCTCTCTCTCTCTCTCGTGTGTGTGTCTCTGTCTCTCTCTCCTTGCAAATAAAATACTAAATAAAAATATGTCTTCAAAAGGTGGACAGTACCCAAGGAATGACATCTGAGTTTGTCCTCTAGCCTCCGTGGTGGGCATGCACATTTAAACTTAGAAAAAAAATGTTAGGGGCTGGAGAGATAGCCCCAGACTTTTTTTTTTTAATGTGGGTTCTGAGGATCAAGCTCAGGTCCTCAGGTTTGCAAGGCAAGCACTTCACCAACTGAGCCATCTTCACAGCCCTGATTCTAGTTTTGGTTTGCATCTCCTGATAACTAATGATATTGACCATTTTTCATATACTTATTAATAGGCCATTTGTACTTCTTTTAAGAAATGCCTGTTCAGGGGCTGGAGAGATTGCTCAGTGGTTAAGGAGCTTGCCTGCAAAGCCTAAGAACCCTGGTTCAATTCCCTAGTACCCATGTAAGCCAGATGCACAAGGTGGCACATGCATCTGGAGTTCATTTGCAGTGGCTGGAGGCCCTGGCGTGCCCATTCTCTCTCTGCCTTTCTCTCTTTCTCTCAAATAAATAAATAAATAAAATATTTAAAATATTTTTTAAAAACAGAAATGTCTGTTCAGATCATTTTTCCACTCTAGTTATTTGATTTTTTACAAAGTTTTTAAATATATAAATATGTATGTATTATATATAATCTTGAGATATATTTTAAAAAATATTTTATTTATTCATTTTTCAAGCAGAGATGCAGAGAGAGAGAGAGAGAGAGAGAGAGAGAGAGAGAGAGAGAGAGAGAGAGAGAGAACCAGAGCCACCACTTTGTGGGTCTGGTTTATGTGGGTCCTGGGGAATTGAACCCAGGACCTTCGGCACTGGAGGCAAGTGCCTTAACTGCTGAGCCATCTCTCCAACCCGAGATATATTTTATATATCCTCTGTCAAATAAACGCCTAGCATATCTTCTATATATTATCTCTAAACTTGGCCCATAGGTCATCCCTTTTACTCTGTAAGCTGTCCCTTTGGCCTGCAGCTTTTAAATTTGATATAATCCTTTTTAAAAATTTATTCATTGAGGTAGGCTCTTGCTCTAGCCCAGGCTGCCTTGGAATTCACTCTGTAGTCTCGGGGTGGCTTCAAACTCCTACCTCTGCCTCCTGAGCGCACCACCACACTCAGCTCAAGATATAATATCATTTATCAAAATCTGTATCTCCTTTCTGCTCTTGGATTCCTGTACAGAAAAATAATTGCCTGTAGCAAGATCTTAAAATGCTTCTCCTGTATTTTCCCTGGGTACCTTCAGAGAGATAGGTCTCCATTTTCCAATGTGCATGTGTGGACATAACGGGTTTCCTAGCACAGGTCGAAGGGGCTGTCCTCTGGCTAATGTATATATATATATTATTTATTCATTTTCAAGCAGAGAGAGAGAGAGCGCACCAGGGCCACCACCTTGTGGGTCTGGCTTATGTGGGTCCTGGGGAATTGAACCCGGGGCCTTAGGCACTGGAGGCAAGTGCCTTAACCACTGAGCCATCTCTCCAGCCCTGGCTAATGTATATTTTTGACACCTCTGCCAAGAACCAGTTGGCTGTAGGTAATGTAGGTTGAATTCTGGATTCCATGTTCTTTTCCATTGGTTTATCTTTTATTCCCAGCACCAGGCTGTCTCTGTCACCATGGTGTTCTGTAAAGTGTATGTGTGTGGGAATGGGCGTGCACAATAGCTTCTATGATTTTTTTTGAAATATTCTTAAAAATTTATTTGCAAGGAGTGAAAAAACGAGAGAGGAAATGAGTGCACCTGGGCCTCCAGCCACTGCAAACGAACTCCAGATGCATGAACCACTTTGAGCATCTGGCCTTATGTGGGCACTGGGAAATCGAACTAAGGTCCATAGGCTTTGCCGGCAAGCGCCTTAACCACTGAGCCATCTCTCCAACCCTGCTTCCATGATTTTTGTATGTTATTTTTATCAAGAATCGCGTGCATATCCTGAGTTATCTTCCCGAATTCTCCTTTATTTCCTCAAAGTTATCGAAATTGTTCGATTATCAGACTGTCTAGCAATCCTGATACAGAATCTGTTACTGGACAATTACAATCTTAAGGAGGTCTCATGTCATTCTGTCATCAGACAGCCGCCCATAACCCACTTAGGGAATCTGTGGCTAGGGAATTATCATCTTTAAGGAGGTGACATTATTTGATCAGACACCCATTAACCCTGATACTTAGGAACTTCTTTTACTAGACAATTACAGTCTTTAAGAGGTCTCGTAGTGGGCTGGAGAGATGGCTCAGCGGTTAAGGCACTTGCCTCCAGTGCCTAAGGCCCCAGGTTCAATTCCACATAGGCCAGACCCACAAGGTGGTGGCCCTGTTGCTCACTCCTCTCTCTCTCTCTCTCTCTCTGCTTGAAAATGAATAAATAAAATATTTTTTTTTAAAAAGAGGTCTCATATTACTTTTCTCCCACATTTCTTGTGTTCCTTGGTACAGGGACCAGCTCTCCCATTTTTACGGGATGGACTTTTTCAGAAAACCACTTTCCCCCTTTGTCATGCTGGGGACCAGAGTGTGATCTCTCTGTGGCCTCTGCGGCCATAATTAGTGGTTTCAACACAGTCTGCTCGGTGACGGTGTCTGAGTGAGACCCACCATCTCTCAGAGTCTAGGAAGTGAATACAAAGATGGCCCAGCGGTTAAGGCACTTGCCCGCAAAGCCCAACGACCCGAGTTCGACTCCCCAGTACCCATGTAAAGCCAGATGCATAAAAGGGGCGCATGTGCCTGGAGTTTGTTTGCAGTGGCTGGAGGCCCTGGTGCGCCCATTCTCTCTCTGCGTCTCTCTGCTTGTAAATAATTAAAAAAAATTTTTTTTGGTTTTTCGAGGTAGGGTCTGGCTGACCTGGAATTCACTCTGTAGTCTCAGGGTGGCCTTGAACTCACGACAATCCTCCTACCTCTGCCTCCCGAGTGCTGGGATTAAAGGTGTGTACCACTACGCCCGGCTTAATAAAATATTTTTTTTAATTTATTTTTTAAAATTTAAAATTTAAAATATTTTATTTTTTCATTTTCAAACAGAGAAAGAGAGAGAAAGGAGAGAGAGAGAGAGAGAGAGAGAGAGAGAGAGAGAGAGAGAGAGAGAGAGAGAGAACCATGGCCACCACCTTGTGGGTCTGTCATATGTGGGTCCTGGGGAATTGAACCTGGGGCCTTAGGCACTGGAGGCAAGTGCCTTAACTGCTGAGCCATCTCTCCAGCCCAATAAAATATTTTTTTAAAGAAGTATCTTAACTGTTCTCATGTATCTGATTAACTGCTGCCATAAGTGCTGCATGCATCTCAGCTGTTCACAGAGAAAGGAGAAACTGTCTTAGAATAAAGAGAGGGGGAAGTTTGGTGTGATGTACAGGGCTTTTGGAATATACTGCTGATGAAATTCTGGAGTTCGGACCCAGGGGAAATGGTGGAATCACCATGAATAAAAAATAAAATAGACAGCATTTGCCCTGTTGGGACTTAGAGTGAACTTGACTGAAACAGGCTGAATTAATAGTTCCCCAGCTTTGTTACAAGGAAGAACTTGACAGCGAATAACTTATGGATTTTATGGGTCCAGGAACTGGTCAGCTTGCTGTGTGTTCTTACTTTTAAGGACATTTTCTTATTCTTTTGATGAAGACCTCATTAAGGTTCGAGGTACTGAGGGCCAAAAGACCACAAACACAGAGGTCCATTATGGGAAACTTTTAATGCTAACTTTGATCAATTCAATGAGGCAGCAGCAAAAAAAAAAAAAAAAAAAATCCATATTCGTCCTGAACTTAATGACTCGTGAGCAATGCGTTCAAACACTGAAGTACACATTTTTATCCATTAGTTACAAGGTGATGGGCTTTTTGCATCCAATGACCCGGGATTCAAAACTCTGAATTAACTCATCTGTTTCTCTATTCCCAGGATATATGGCCACAGCTGACAGCCAGGGGCCTATTACCACCAGGGCCTGGCTGAGGGTGCAGCTGTGAGTGTCAGCATTTTCCCCAGTTAGGTGCAGAACTCAGCTCTGCCCTGCAGACAGGACATTCTCGGGTACATCCACCTGCATGCCCATGGCACCCCCCCCCCACTGCTGTGACACCCCTCCTCTCAAAGAGTGAATACAGCCCAGTTTGGTGGTGCAGTAGCCCAGGCTGACCTAGAATTCACTCTGTAGTCTCAGGATGGCCTCGAATTCATGGCGATCCTCCTACCTCTGCCTCCCCAATGCTGGGATTAAAGGCATACACCTTTTTTA
This sequence comes from Zapus hudsonius, assembly GCA_004024765.1. NCBI lineage: Eukaryota > Metazoa > Chordata > Mammalia > Rodentia > Dipodidae > Zapus > Zapus hudsonius. The sequence goes on along the minus strand of PVHP010032189.1, from coordinate 15,450 downwards.
TAAAATGCAAATTTGTTTCATTTCTCGGCTTTAAACGTCCCCTCCTCTACTAATTGTTCTTAATATGAAGACTAGGATCCTTACTATGATTCATGAAGCCCTCCTCATGGTCTCCTCCGCACCTAGCACCATGCTGCAAGAATTAACAGAACCCCTCTGTGCTGGTTTCATCCAGTGTCCCCATAGACTCATGTGTTCTGAAGGCTGACGGCAGTTTGGGAATTGGAACGTTGTTGGAGGTGTGTTGTTGGGGGCGGTCTTATGGGGTTCCAGCCAGCCTCCCCTTGCCAGGGTTGGGCACACTCTCCTGCTGCTGGTGTCCCCCTGATGTTGGCCGGGAGGTGATGTCCAGCCTCTGCTCATGCTGTCGTTTTCCCTGCCTTCATGGAGCTTCCTCTCGAGTCTGTAAACCAGAATAAACCCTTTCCTCCACAAGCTGCTTTTGACCGGGATGCTTCTGCCATCAATGTAAAGCTGACCACAATACCATCTGTGTCACAAATAGTGTGCTCTCTGGTGTCCACTCAGGCCTCACGCAGCCCGCTGCTTCTGCTCGAGAGACATGTCACACCACACTGGCAGCTTGGGGAGGCCCTGCCAGCTCCCTAGAGCCAGCACCCCAGGGTTATTCTGCACCCAGGGTCGGTTTGCTTAGTCTGGCCGCAGAAATGATCCTGTCGACAGGAAGTTGTGGTGAACATTGATCTGCTTCCTTTTCAGTCCATGGCCACCTCAGATATCCCAGCCAAAGGCCTCATGGGTCTTGTCGTCCTGAGAGCTAATGTCCACACGTTTCCCTGTTCCAGACTCTGGAAACCAGGTACAGGAAGCCCGGCCTCTCTTGGGAAGCTGGATTAGCCAGAGTAGCAGGTCACAGAGGGGACAGAGAGCTAACCACCAGGGACCCACCCTGCTCCACTCACGCAGACGGCCTCCAGGACTTCCTGTGGGGCTGTGGAAATGGGACCTGCCTCCATGACCGGACTGGAGTCACTGCTGGCCATGTGCCCCCCTCCCAGACATCCTTAGCCCTGGCCTGATGAAGGGCTCCCCGTAACACAGCACCCTCCTCACTGGATAGACTCTCAATGTGCTGCAATGGACAGCATGGACCTGCTGAGAACTGTCAACATCGAGCTGTTCCTGAGACATTGTTGCTACAGATCTGGCCAAGATTAATTTGTTCAGATTTGACAGGACGTGTGTCACGAGAATGACTAGAATGCCTCCAGCTTTTCTTTTTTAGTATTTATTTATTTACAAGCACAGAAAGACCAACAGAGAGAATGGGCGCTCCAGGGCCTCCAGCTGCTGCAAACGAACTCCAGATGCATGCACCACTCTGTGCATCTGGCTTTACGTGGGTGCTGGGGAATTGAACCCAGGTTGTTAGGCTTTTTGTTTTTGTTTTTCAAGGTAGGGTCTCGCTCTAGTCTAGGCTGACCTGGAATTCACTATGTAGTCTCAGGGTGGCCTTGAACTCACGGTGATCCTCTTGGGAGGATACCTCTGCCTCCCAAGTGCTGGGATTAAAGGCGTGCACCACCACGCCCGGCTTTGTTAGGCTTTTTGATCAAGCACCTTGCCCACTGGGCCATCTCTCCAGCCCTTGCTAATGTTTGATTTATTTATTTAGTTTTCCCAGGTAGGATCTTGCTCTAGCCCAGGCTGACCTGGAATTCACTGTAGTCTCAGGATGGCCTTGAACTCACAGTTGATCCTGCTACCTCTGCCTCCTGAATGCTGGGACTGAAGGCGTGCGCCACCACGCCTCCCCTGACAATGATTTATTTTGTTTGTTTTTTGTTTTGAAGTGTCTCCCATGAAGCATGAGCAGTGTGGAGATGGGAAATTTCAGATAGGAAGCCACGGGCATTCATTCATTCATTCATTCATTCACCTTTCTGTTAATGACAACCACTGGCCTGCAAACCAGGACTTTCTAATACTGTTGTATTTCTGTCAGCTAACATGGGATACACCACCCCAGCGTGAGGTCAAGACTCAGCGTCTCAGGGGTTCAGCAGAGCAAAGGTTATTCAACACTCCTGTCGAGGTTCAACTTGAACTCGGTGAAGCATGTTGGAAGTGCGGAACTCTGGTCCTGGGTGTGTTTAGTAAAGGTGAGGCCTCAAGTGGCTTCTATCTCCTCTGCTCATGGGACAGGAAAGTCCTGACGCCCACAGATGTCATGTGAGATCATCAGTCACCTCTTGTCAACATCGTGACCAGCTGTGGCCCACACCTGGGCGCAACACCTGCAAAAGCCTGGGGAGGTGAGCGCCTGCAGACCCTTCTCTTACTTGAGTGAAGAAACCATTCTAACCAGCTCTGCCGACTTCCAAAACTCACCTACATGAGACCAGTATAAAACAGTGTCCCCCACTTCATTAACTCAGGGGTCCCCGGGTCTCCACTCGGGCCTGGTCCTGTTCCCTTGAGAGTAGTATGCTTGCTTTCTTTACGTTTGTTTAAGAATTCACTGTTTCCCACTAGCTCTGCCCCCAGCCTCCATGAAGGTCGAGAGAGGTCAGGTGGAATGTTGTATGCCTAAAATCCCAGAACTCGGGGGACAAGGCAGGAGGATCCCAAGTTCCATGTCAATCTGGGCCACATAGAAGTTGTTGCAAACGACAGCAAAAATCTTTCCATGGGTTGGAGAGATGGCTCAGGGGTTAAGGCGCTTGCCTGCAAAGTCTAACAACCCTGGTTCGATTCCCCAGTACTCATGTAAAGCCAGATGCGCAAAGTGGTGCATGCGTCTGGAGTTCGTTTGCTGTGGCTAGAGGCCCTGACTTGCTCATTCTCTCGGTTTCTGTATCTCTCTCTGTTTGCAAATAAAATATATAAAAAAAAACAAACCTTTCCTTATGAACGAATCAGAACCCAGGTCCAGCTTCAGAAGTCTTGTGACATCAGCCCAAAGACTGTCACTGTAGGCATAAGCGACCTCATGCCAACACCATCGGTGTACAGCCTGTACTGGACACAAAGGGTACCCCTCACCCTGCTGGCAATACCAGGAAAGTAGGTTTCCTTCAGGTATCTGTCCACTTGAAATGCACACGTGGATGGGACTTGTATTTCAGGGTGTTAGTTTTCACCATTCGAAAGGCATTTCACATCACACAAAAACAACGAAACACAAAAACAAAAAACCATTCATAGTACCATGATGCCAGCGGTTCTAAACCTCAGCTGCACTTTAACATACATACGAGGGAGCTTTAAAAATCAGGTTGATGGCTGGAGAGATGGCTCAGCGGTTAAGGCGTTTGCCTGCAAAGAAGGACCGGAGTTTGATTCCCCAGTGCCCACGTACAGCCAGATGCACAACGTAGAGCATGTCTTTGGAGTTCCTTTACAGTGGCTGGAGGCCCTGGTGCGCCCATTCTCTCTCTCTCTTTCTCTCTCTCTCTCTCTCTCTCTCTCTGTCTCTCTGTCTCTCTCTCTCTCTGCAAATAAACAAATAAAAATCCCCACATCCAGGCCATTCCCAGATCATACACCCACCACACTTGGGCACCAGGGTTTGCAAAAGTGCTTCTCCCAGGATTCCAAGGGGCCATTAACCTGAGGACCTGGGCTGCTGACTGGCCCTTCGCCAGAGTCAGCAGGGATACAGAGAATCATGGGAGGAAAAAACCCAAGACCTGCCTGGTACCATTTCCTACTCCGAGGCTGGGGGAGTCCCTGGGGAACAGTCACAATTGGTTTTGTTTTGGTTTTCCTTCATAGCAAACACAGCCAACCCAAATATCACTTACTGAAATATATAACCGTAATTGAACAGCTTATTTTCGGGGTTGCTTTGGCTCCAGCCTGTTCTCAGTAGCTTTTTTTCCTCCGCTTATCCTTTAAGCTTTGGGTCTGGGTGTTTGTGTGCAATCGCAGTGCAAATACTACTTCCTGGGTGTGATCATGGGAAATCCCATTTTGGGATTTCTTTGACATTGAAACTCTGAGCATTATGTGGTGTTGAGTCAAGAGGGCTTTGTTGTTGTTTTTGAGGTAGGGTCTCGCTCTAGCCCAGGCTGACCTGGAATTCACTCTGTAGTCCCAGGCTGGCCTCGAACTCACAGTGATCCTCCTACGTCTGCCTCCAGAGTGCTGGGGTTAAAGGGGTGCATCACCTTGCCCAGCCTCAAATAGGTCTTATTTTAATAAACTTGCAAATGAAAAGGACTTGCTTCATTAAACCTGAAACATGCTAAAGAACCAACGTGACCATTTTGCTTGTTTTTCGGTTGATACAGAAAGGGTTTTCTCTCCACCACCTCGTGCGCTCTCACTGGCCGGGTGGTATCTGAATCCCACCTTCCATTTTTAATCAATACAGGGAAGCCCACCGTGTTCAGCCGGCTTGGAGGTTTTCACAGGCGCCTGTTCACACTGCCCAGAGGTCAGGTGGCATCAAGGAGGCAGGGGCAGAAGGATCACCATGAGTTCGAGGCCACCCTGAGACCACACAGCAAATTCCAGGTCAGCCTGGGCTAGAGCGAGACCCTACCTTGAAAAAAAAAAACCAAAAAATTACAAAGAAAAAAACCTGTGACTCAGGAATGAGGGATCGAGTCCTTTGGACCAGGACTTTCGTCTTGACACAGTAAATATTACTCAGCAGGCACTAAATTCGGATGGTTTTATTGCTTTAAGTAACTAAAGGAGAAAGAGAAGAGACAGGCCTATTGTTTCTGTCAAGACAATTGGCACTCTGGTTCCACTGTCGCCAGCTGCGTCTACTTAAAGCCTTAACAATACTTTCTGGACAATAGAAACACATGGTAGACAGCATACATGGGTAACAACTTGGCCAATGGCACACAGACTAAAATAACACACGACAGAACACCCACCCAGCCCAGGTGCCCCTGAAATGACAGAAGTCACGTGTATTCATAAGATGTGCGGAATACAAACTCTTTTCTTGAAAAACAAATTTTTTTTGGCATAATTACTAACACAAGAACACTTTCTTGAACATTCTTCCAGAGCAGGTGCACACAGAATTACCTCTTCATTTCCAGATGAACGGTATCTAGAGAATTACTTGGAGGAAAGCTGGGAAGCCGGGCACCTCCCCTTCCCCACGTCAGAGTCATCTGATGGTGACCAAAGCAGCGAGTCAGCAGGGTTTAGGTGACGAAGGGACCCCAGGGGGTCAAAGTCACCAAGCATTTGCACAGAACAGCAGAGAGTGGGGTGCTCAACAGCCTTGCTTTGCAGCCATGGGCCTTCAAGGAGTTGATGTAGAAGCACCCTGGGGCCCTGGGGGTGGGGGTGGGGGGGGAATACAGGCACTGGATGGTCCAGACCCTCCCTTGGGAGGATGGAGGGGCCAGGCCCGTCTCCTGCCCTGAGGTCTAGAAGGATAACCTTGACCTTGCACTCTAACCCAGGTGGTCACCTTTCCAGTGGACGCGAAGAAACCAACAGTGTCAGGGGACATCACCAACAGTGTCGGGGGACATCCCCGAGAGCTCACCAGCCAAGCCAAAGGGAAACACAATAAACAAATTGCCACCAGCTTCCTGGGTTCTGGCACATCCAGTGTTGGCATAGATCCCTGGCTCAGTTTACCTCTCCCAGAGCGGGCTCGGTGGCAATCACGCCAGGATCAGAGGGTCCAGGGGCCACGGGGACCCTGCTGTGACCAGCGGGACCGTTCTGCACAGCCTCCCCACCCTGTGCTTCCTCCCTGACCGCCTCAGAGCCGTGACCCCACTGCTGACTCCCCGTCACACAGTTTCCCACATCTCCGGCCTTGGAAAAGGAATCTTCTAGATTCTTCTCGTTTTCTTCTGCTTGTCGTTTGCCTCTGGCACCGAGTTTACCTTTGGATTTCCTCTGCTTGCTGCGCATTTCTTCTCGGGAGAATCGCCACTGAAACTAGAGAGCAGAGGAAAAGATAAGTAAATAGCCAGCGTAGTAGCGCACGCCTTTAATCCCAGCACTCAGGAGGCGGAGGCAGGAGGATCGCTGTGAGTTAGAGGCCAGCCTGAGACTAGAGAGTGAATTCCAGGTCAGCCTGGGCTAGAGTGAAACCCTACCTTGAAAAACCGAGAGAGAGAGAGAGAGAGAGAGAGAGAGAGAGAGAGAGAGAGAGAGAGAAAGGAAACTGCTGAAGGCATATGTATATATGTATGAATGTATTCATGAATGTATATATGTACACACATGTATGTATAGAAAACAGAAAGAGCCAATGCCATCTCCCTCTGAAGCACCCAAGTCTGATCCTTTTCCGTGTCTGGTGACAGACTTTGTGTGTCGCTGCTTGTTGAATGTCACTTCCAGTGAATGGTGAGCCTATGGTCATCTATCTTCCAGCCCATGCCTGGCTGGCTGCTCCCGGTGGCTCAGCGCCTGTCACCTGTCACCTCACAATCTCAGGGCCTCCCTCCCGATGCGCTCCAACCATCTGGCTGCACATCGTTATCGCCTTGGCATTCCTTCCTTCCACGAGCAGGCGCCCTCTGGATTTGTTGGATGGAGACGGGCTCTTCCAACCTGTTCCCTGGCCGGCTGCTCCTGCCCGGGACTCAGGGGTCCAAAGACCACGAGGGAAGCCAGGCATGGTGGCTACACACCTTTCATGCCAGCACTCGGGAGGCAGAGGTAGGAGAAAAGAAAGACCACGAGGGACAAAGTGTGGGTCAGTGGGGATCGTGTCAAGCTAAGGCATATCCTCGGCCATCAGAGTGGAGCACACTGGGTCTAGTTGACACCAAAATGAGGCTTTGGTGGCCTCTTCCTATCTCAATAGAGCACACGAGGTGCTGTGACAAACTACCCAAGACAGTCAATTTAAGAGAAAGAAAGGTTGGCTCTCCCACTCAGTTTCAGAGGGGTCTGTCTGTGGTCAGTTGGCTCCATTGCCTTTGGGCCTGTGGTGACACCCTGGTGGGTGGCAGAGAGGAACTGGCTGGGGTCCCAGTGTCCCCTTCAAATGGAAGCCCACACTCCACAGCTCAGTCTCCTCCCGATCTACCCCACATCACCTCTCTGTGGCACCACGGGTTAGAAACATCAGGGCATGAATTCAAACTGTAACCTACAGGAGTAGCCATGGGCTGCAAAGCATTCTGGAGTCCATGGGCTCCAGCTCAGCTTCCAGAAACACACAGGGGCTGACTTGGCCAGTGGCCATCTGTCTCTCTGTGAAGCTGTGGCCAGGTAAGGCCATGACCCTGAGAAGTGCAGCAAGATGAAAAATCAAAACAAAACAAAACAGGAAACTCCTCAGCTCAGCCTGGCCCAAGGGCTGACTGCCACAGCCCACGCTGGCCTCCGTCTGGTCACTGGCTGGCACTCAAAGGCCTTCAGGTTGGGAAACTTCTGTTTTTTTGTTTTTTCGAGGTAGGGTCTCACTCTAGTCCAGGCTGACCTGGAATTCACTATGGAGTCTCAGGCTGGCCTTGAACTCATGGCGATCCTCCTGCCTCTGCCTCCCAAGTGCTGGGATTAAAGGTGTGCGTCACCAATGCCTTTTCTTTTTTTTTGAAAAAATATATATTTTAATTTGTGTGTGAGAGAGAGAAAGGTGGGGGTGGGCGCAGGAAGAGAATAAGTGTGCCAGGACCTCCTGCCACTGCCAACGAACTCCAGATGCATGCACCACTTTGTGCATCTGGCTTTATGTGGGCACTGGGGAATTGAACCCAAGCCAACAGGCTTTGCAAGCAACTGCTTTAAACTGCTAAGCCATCTCTCTAACTGATTTTCTTTTTTAAAAATATTTTTTGTTATTTATATATTTGAGAGAGAGAGAGAGAGAGAGAGAGAGAGAGAGAGAGAGAGAGAGAACAGGCACACCAGGGGTTCCTGCCACTATAAAGGAACTCCAGACACTTGTGCAACTTTGTGCATCTGGGAAACTGAACCTGGACCACCAGGCTTTTCCTTTAACCCCAGCACTCGGGAGGCAGAGGTAGGAGGATCGCCGTGAGTTCCAGGCCACCCTGAGACTATATAGTGAATTCCAGGTCAGCCTGGACTAGAGCTAGACTCTGCCTCAAAAAGCCAAAAATAAAGAAAGAAAATGCTTTTTTCTTTTTGGAGGTAGGGTCTCACTCTAGCCCAGGCTGACCTGGAATTCACTCTGTATTCTCAGGTTGGCCTTGAACTCACAGTGATCCTCCTGCCTCTGCCTCCGGAGTGCTAGGGCTAAAGGTGTGTGTCACTTTTAACTGTGCTGAGCCTTCTCTCCAGCCCTCTTTAAAAATATTTTTCTTTATTTATGTGCAAGGAGAGAGAAGGGATGCACTAGGGCCTCCTGTCACTGTTCCCGAGCTCCAGATGCGTGCACCACCCTGTGCATCTGGTTTTACCTGGGTGCTGGGGAATCAAACCCAGGACCTTAGGCTTTTCAAGCAAGCGCTTAAAACGCTGAGCCATCTCTCCAGTCCCTATAGCCTTGAACTTATGATCCTCCTGTCTCCCTGGGATGACAGGCGTGTCCCACCATACCAAGCCCAAATCAGCAAACTCTGATGTCCCAAGGGACCCAATGGGCAAGCCAGAGCTCCAACCCGTTGGTACTAAGATCAGGAAGAGAAGCCAGCTATGACTCAAGTCAAACTAGAGCTGACTTAATGTCCTATTTTTGGCTTCATGGAAGTCTCTGGCACATGTGGGTGACCAGAAAAGCCCTCTGCCCTAATGACCTGGCCACCAGCGTTACAGTTCCAAGTCGCTCAGCTGGCCTCTTTGGACAGACTGTAATGTGACCGAACCCCTCAGTGGCAAACCCAGGGAGGGAGGTGGTCCAGGTCTTACCTTGGATTCCTTCTTCTTGCTTTTCTGAGGTAGACACGGTCTCTGAAGAAAAACAATCTGTTTGGTGGACACGGTCCCTTCCCTGCAACACAGCGATCGAAGATGAATCACGTGGCACCCCAACCTGACCGCAAGGCGGCACCCTTAAATTCCTTCAAGCTGCCCCCACATGGGGGAAATGTCCCAGCATCCCCCTCTTCTCTTCCACCTCCTGACCAGGGGTCATCTCAGACACCTGCTAACATGGCCTGAGTATGCCTCCTTCCTGGCTGCCAACTCCCCTGTCCTTGAGGGGAAGCAGCAGCTGGTGTCTTGGGTTAAGTGAGGACACACTGGCATCTACAGGGAGCCCTGAAGAGGTGGGGCCTCACCCAATTCTGTCATGGCAGAGAGGATAAGAACTGGGTGATGGGGCTGGAGAGATGGCTCAGTGGTTAAGGCACTTGCCTCCAGTGCCTAAGGCCCCGGGTTCAAGTCCCCAGGACCCACAAGATGGTGGCCCTGGTGCGTTTTCTCTCTCTCTCTCTCTGCTTGAAAAATGAATAAATAAAATATTAAAAAAACAGAACTGGGTGATGAACTTAGTTCCTCCACTGTGCCAGGTGCTAGAGGGTAGGCTGGACATCATAGATCAGGGGTGGTTCACATGCTACGAGCCAGGAAGGCAGGACCCCAGGGCATGTCTTTAAAAACCAACCATGATTCTTTCTGCTCACCTTCTTAAGTCTTTTTTTTTGTTTGTTTGTTTGTTTCGAGGTAGGGTCTCGTTCTAGCCCAGGCTGACCTGGAATTCACTATGCAGTCCCAGGCTGGCCTCGAACTCACAGCGATCCTCCTACCTCTGCCTCCCAAATGCTGAGATTAAAGGTGTGCACCACCATGCCCAGCCCCTCCTAAAGTTTTAAACTATAATAAAATCTTTCTGATAAGTCCTCTTACTATTATTTGAATTCATAGGATAAGAATCTGGGAATACCCTAAACTATTGGTGCATTGGTATACAAGGAACCCAAAATTCCTGTATCGATAACAGTCCAGCCCCATCGGCTTGTTGCAAGATGGCACAGGTCATCTATACGGAGAGCCTATGGATATGACAATGGTGGTAATGAGGGGGAATTAGTCGGGTTACTTGAGTTTCAGGTAGCCAGTTAGGGGCTCAAAGAGATGTCACACCACCTGCTTGGTTCAGCATCTAATCCGGTCTATCCAATCAGCTCTCTCCCTGCTACTCAGGTGTGTGACCTCTTCCTGAGCCCAGACCAATCGGCTCTCTCTCCCCTTTTCAGGTGTGTGACCTCTTCCTAAGCCAGACCCCTGAGCCCACACCAATCAGCCCTCTCTGACTCACCTGAATCTGGAAGTGAAAGCCCACCACAACCAGATTATAAATAGATGTTTACCAGGTGCGGAATGGCCGCTTTTTGGCTTTTCACCTCTGAACTTCCAGGTCCCTGTTCTGGAGGCCCCTTTGTCTCAGCCTGGCTGGACTGAGATGGGGGGATCCCTACTCCCAAATGGGCTCTCTACCCTCTCCCCCCTTTCCCAAGGCAGGAGTTCTCTGTACTTCCTTCTCTTAATCTAATAAAGTCTAAGTCTTCCCTGCTGGTCTGTGGATTTTAATTCTTTAAATTCATAAGACAAGAATCAGGGATGCCCGGGATATTGATGCGTTGGCATATTGGTGTATTGGCAGGGAACCCCCAAATCCCCATTACAGTAATAATCGTCATGGCTTCTGTTCTGGTTACCTGGTCGTCTTGACTACAGGAGTTGGCAGCACACAGGTGAGCTGCCAGCCGTAAGCTGCGAGAGAGTTCAGCAGAGGCACGTAGTCTGTCTGCACCTCGGTACCCTGGGGAGAAAGACCACCGTGAACCTTGACACCCAGCCGTGAGGACAGCAGCCAGCACCCATCCACCAACCCCTCTGAGCTGGGCAGGCTGAAGACTTTGGAGACACAAGTGCCAACGTTGAGATTTCTGGTCTCAAGTCTGTGTGTCGGCAAGAAATTAGAGGCAAAAGATTAATTCATTAATTCTGTTTGATTCCTGTCTGGGCAAATAACCTCCCTGTGAGTTTCACTGAAGAAATATAATTACCTTGCCTCTGAGACACACTCAGGGCGTATGACATGTGCCACTCGGGGGGTGTCATAGAGCCAAATGACATTAGCTAAACATCCTCATCTGGGTTATGTGGCCTGACACCCAGAGACACGGGAATGACTGCCCACGTTGCATTTCGAATTAGTGCCCAGGGTGGACTCAGATGGCCCATTAGTGGCCTTTTGGGACCAAACCCCACACACTGGCTCTCAAAGTTAAGTCAGGAGCCAGGGGCCTGGGCCTCTCCTAGGAGCAAGGGGAGACATGCAGATTCTCAGGTCCTGCCCAGCCCCGCCCTGCTGAGCCAGGAATTCCCAGGGCGTCACAGAACCTGTAATGAAAGAGCCTGTGGAATCTCTTAGGTACCTCCTGGCAAAAGACATGCTATACTTCTGGGGCTAGACGCCCCTAGCTTGCTCTCTCTCTCTTTTTAAAAACTATTTTTATTTATTTGCAAGCAGAGAGAGAGAGAGAGAGAGAGAGAGAGAGAGAGAGAGAGAGAGAGAGAGAGGGCACCCCAGGGCCTCCAGCCACTGCAAACAAACTCCAGATGTATGAGCCACTTTGTGCATCTGGCTTTATGTGTGGGCACTGGGGAATCGACCCCAGGTCATTAGGCTTTGAAGGCAAGCGCCTTCTTAACCTCTGAGCCATCTCTCCAGCTTTTTTGTGTTTTTTTAAAAAATTATTTATTTACTTGAGAGAGAGAATATGGACATGCCAGGACCTCCTGCCACTGCAAACAAACTCCAGATGCATGAACCACTTTGTGCATCTACTCTATGTGGGGTTTTGGGGAATTGGACCCAGGTTGTCAGGCTTTGCAAGCAAGTGCTTTTAACCACCGGGCCATCTCTCCAGCCCCCAGCTGTCTCTTATCATCTAACTCTTCCTATTGCTTGTATTCAGAGGGTCAGCTCTGTCTAAGGAACGCTGCCAGGGGCGGGGATGGGGCAGGAGGGATGGAAAATTAGTCAAGGGGAAGTGGGAAGGGATAGGGGAAAACCAGTTTAGGGGAGGGGTCAAGCAGAGGGCTTTTATGGTCTCTCTGAAGCCCTATCAGCCCAATCATGGCTCAGCAGGAGACCAGCAGCCAGGCTCTCCCTTCTGCTGGCCCTTGAGGTACATGGGTACCTGCCTCCCAGACCAGCGGCCCTCTCTGCACAGCAGGTGCCCCCATGCCCACACTCCCAGCTTAACGGGTGGGAAGAGGGGTGGAAAATTTCAATCCATATTCTCAAGCTTTGCGAGGAGGTTATGATTACTTCGGCCTATCTAGTATAAGCTTCCCACTTTATCAAGCCCTGTGACAAACCCCCACCACAATCAGACAGTCGCCATAGCAACCAGGACAAGCTTTGGCACCTCACAAAGCCCTGAGTGGCAGAACGAAGGACTCCTTTCATTGGTGGCAATAGCCCTGCCTGGGTTTTTCTCTGCATGTGCCCAGACAATGAATGACCCCTGCTGCAGCCCGACCTGTCGTCTCCTCACCAGGGTGGTTTCTATTTTGCTCCATTTTAGTTCATTTTGTCACTAGCTTGAAGTGAAAAACAGAAGGATTTTCCCCAAACATTCCTTCCTCCCCGCCCCCATCCCTCAGGGTAGGAAATGTCAGCCATGGGGTGTAAAATCATAAAGACCACAAGGAAAAGGGGAGCTACAGCAAAACCCGCTGTGCCTGGCTAGTTCAATGTCAAGGGCTCATCTGCGGCCATCAGTCAGTGTTGACAAGGGGCCAGGGCTCACTCCAAAGACTTGGGCTGGCTTCAAGTTAATGAATGTTAAATATGGTTTTTCAGAAGCCTGTTAGTGAGCAGGTCACCAGCACAATGGAATTTCTAAAACACAAGATAAGTGCCCCCCTTATTTATTTGTAGACACCTTTTAGTCTGTTAGCTAAGAAAGGGGGTAAGAAACAGATCCCATGGAAGGTTCTCTTTGATCTCCTCTTACTAGGACACTCCAGTGAGGAGAGAAGAAAGCACCAATTTCACTCAAAAAAAAAAAAAAAAGCCAGTCTGCTTATCAAATGAAAAGACATTTCTTTCTGTGAACCAGAGTAAAAATTTTAATTAACTCTCCTCTCTCCCGTGGTGGATACGTAATCTCCCATCACACCTGGAGTGTTAAAAATAAAATAAAATAAAGGAGCATGCCCTGTGGTTTTTCAACTTGTATAAAAGGAATTCATTTGTATTTATGGTTCTTTTTCCCTTTGTTCCCTGAAATTTCTCCTGTGGTCGCAAATCAGCTACAGAAACACATCGGAGGCAACCTTCTCTCACCCTCCAAAAATTAGCAACAAAATGTAGAGCTTACTAAGAAATGCTTCTGTCTTTGGGTCAATCTTAAAATCCTCCCCCCATCCCAACCCCCAGGGAGAGAATTACGAGGTCACATATTAATGTAGTAAGAAAGTTTCTATCCTGAATGTCACTTTGTTCTCTGTTTCTATCTATAATTTCCATTTTGTAGTTAAAAAAAAAACAAAAACAAAGCCAGGCGTGGTGGTGCACTCCTTTAATCCCAGCACTCAGGAGGCAGAGGTAGGAGGATCACCATGAGTTCAAAGATACCCTGAGATTACATAGTGAATTCCAGGTCAGCCTGGGCTGGAGCGAGACCCTACCTCGAAAAACCAAACCAAACCAAACCAAAACAAAACAAAACCCTATTTATTTGCAAGCAGAGAGTGACAGGAATCTCCAGGACCTGGGTAAGGCCTTCCCTCACCGTAGCCTATGGTGAGGGGGGCTCAGGATTCTTTTCCACACAAATCTTTTCCTCATGATGAAGCCCTCTGTTATCATTTCTTCTTTTACTTTTACAGCATAGATTTTGTTAAAACCTCTGCCACACTGGTGGCTGGAGATCTCTGTAACTTCCCATTCTCTTTAAATGAAGTCTCCCACTCTACCTTATCCTCTGGTGCTCTATAATTTTAATTCTTTAACTTTATAGATAAGAATTCTGGTGTTAGAGTAAAATTAGAGTTAGAATAAAAGTAGAAAATCTCAAGGTAAGAGGGAGCTAATTATTAGTAGAAGAAAATAGGAAAAGAAAATATCTACTCCAGAATGGTATGTTGGTATGTGTCTCTCCCACCTCACCTGTAATCTTGCCTCTGTTTCCCGTAATTTTGCATCTGCGGTTAAGCACGGAAAGTACCAAGAATGTCCTGACCGATGAGTTTTACAAATATGGAAAGAGTGTGCAAACATTCTGGTTACTGGAAAAACCTGTAAAATTCCCCGAATTGTGATGTATTTAGGACCATAAAAGGTCTGCTCAAATTTAGCTCAGCGCTCAATTGCCTCTATCCTGCCTGAGGATACGCATTGAGCCCCAGCATGCTTGGTTATTTTTTAATAAAACCCTTTGCGTGTTGCATAGGAGAATTGGTCAGAGTCTTCTTTTGAGTCGGGAGTCCTAACACTGGTACTCCTTAAGTTCGGAGGTGCACTGGAAGTAACTAATCCCCAGCTTCCCTGTTACAAACTGTTCTTAAGTCTGCTCTTGCCTTCTGAAGTTGACCAAAGATCAGAGAAGGCTCTCTCCTCTCTCAGGCTTTGCAAGCAAGCACCTTTAACCACTGAGCTATGTCTCCAGCTCTGTGGTTGTATTTTTGTAAACCAATCAATACCAAATCTTGCTTGAGCTTGTTTATCCTTAAACAACACCTGCTATATGACATTGAACCCTCCTTAGCCTGTTGGCATATGACTCAAGCATGAAACCAGCCTTCATCTACTTGCATTTTCTCTGGAAAGCAAAGTACATTCTGTGCTTAGGACCACGGGGAAGGACCTCAGCCCACCTCTAAGAACACCACCCATAGAGGGGACAAAGATGAAGACAATGTGACATTTCACAGGCAGAGAATAGAGAGGGCATCAAACAAAGCATTTGAGCCTGGCTTTGTCCTGCCTCAGCTGGAATGGTGGCTCAGGTGTTCCATTCTGCATGCACATGCAAATGACCATGTCCTGCTTAGGGTCTGGGGTGGGGGTGGGGGGCTGGGATGGGGATGGGGGAAGGGATTGAGTGTGGGATTGCAAATCAATTTTGGTGGAAAGAATTTGCAAATACAGAATCAGTGTCTATGAGGATCAACATGACCTCTTTTTCCGTCTGTATAATTTATTATCATTGTCTTGGGATTTTTCAGGTGTCTGTGTTCAATTGCTCTCATTTAGTACAATTTGATGATTCTAATGTTGAAAGGACTCACTGGATGTCCTTTCTAAATAACTTAGACCCTACAAGCCAAAAAAAAAAAAAAAACCCCAAATAAGAATAATAAACTTGATTGCATACAAATCTATATAACAATATATGCAAATTCAAAACACAAAAGACAGAATGGGGAAACATCTGTGGCTCATGTTACAGACAAAAAAAAATAGTTCTAGGCATTGGTAAGAAAAATCTAAACACCAAAATTTTAAAATGGACAAGGATATGGAAATTACAGAGAATCAAATAGCCATTAAGCACATGAAAAAAAATCAGAATCTCAAAATAAAACAAATGCAAATTAAACTATTTTTATTGTGCTATT
>PVHP010032188.1:0-20499 GCA_004024765.1 Zapus hudsonius | reverse complement strand
CATACCTAGCATTTATAATTTTCTCTTATTTCCATTATATAGAATCACTGTTGAGACATGAATTGAAAAGGAAAGTAACCATAGAAGGGAGAATAAAAGTTGATATCAGGTGTTTTTAATAATTCAATCATCTGATTTCCTTAAGAACAGCTCGAAATTTTAAGCAAGCCTAATGATGGAACCATTTTAATATTTTTTTTTCTTTTTCTTAACTCATGGATTGATTACTTCAGCTAGGACTAGAATTAGAAGTCACTGAGCCAAAAACCATAACTGGAGTGACCAAGTCCAGTGGTAGCAGTGGTCAGTTTTTATGGTCTTACAAGCAAAAGAACAGTTGCACTCTGTTTATAAAAACTTAGGCTACAGAATCATTTAGTATTTAAAGCTGATTTGGAGTGGTCATTCCTCTAAAGTTTGTTGTGATTAGTCCTTTTGCAAAAACCCAAGGCAATTACTATATTTACCAGAAATGAAGTATAGTTCCTTTTCTTTCTAAGAATGCCAAATGAGTATAACCATTGAAAAGTGTCTCTAACCATTGAACAACCTGGTCCTTAACAAACTTATAAGAAAGACACTTTTTAGGGATATTCTCCCCCTTCTTTTTATTTATAAGCAAGCAGAAAACATATAGTACTTATAGCAGACAATGTCTCTAACCATTGAGCGATAGACGAGAAAAGAAACCTTATGTTTTTTGACTCAGTTTACCCAAATAATCATGGACTTTAGCATCACAAAGAAGATATAAATCTCCTTGTGTTATTTCCCTTATATTCATCAATAAGTCAGAGGGCCATTCTGGCTTATGAGGAAGCATTGGGAAATATGTCTGTTTTTGGGATTTTGGCAATAGGAAGAGCTCTGTCCTAAAGTCAAAAGCCAGTGGAGCATATAAGTTTATGCTTTTTCTATTGTTAAGTCCATGAGCCCTAGTATCTGTAATTGACTTTCATAGGAAAATTGGCATCCAACACATATTTGTCTAGTTAGTTTTTTTAGTCTTTATAGAATTTAGAGAAATCATACCAATTTGATTTAACCTTTATCTAATAGTAGATATATATTTTAGTATTAAAAGAATTAGGCACTTCTTGTATGTAATACCTCTATGAATATAATTTTAAGAAACTGACAAACCATATAATACTTATTAGCACATATTTATAGAGTTTATAATCTATGGATATAAAATATCTTCTGCTAATAATTTCATGTTGCACATTTTGAAACAGTATAGGCAAAACATAATGATCTCTGAGACAAGCTACAAGGCACAATAACAGCTCCCCACAAGTAAGCTTCAAATAAATCCTTTCCTCCCATAAACTGTGTCTGGTTTAGAAGTTCATCCCAGCAGTATGGAGCAGACTACAACAGAAATCATTGTGGATGAGACGGCAGAAACAATGTAAGAGGCAAAGGAAGGGGGATGTTTTGAAATACAGTCATGAAGACACAAAGTGGCCTTAGCATTCATAACCTTACAGTGGCTGACACTACCTCCACAATATCTGCATAATACTAGAGGAAAAATGATGACATCAAAATAGAGGAGAGACTAGTTGGAAAGAAGAAATGTTTGAGGGAGAAAAGAGAGGGTGGTGGAAGGGGATTAAGGTATATTGTGCATATGAATGGAGGTTTTCAATAAAAGTTTTAAAAGAAAAAAAGCTAATGGTTAGGAAGGTCATAGGACCTGGGAGGGATGTTAGTACCATTGTTTGCCTAAATGAATGTGTTGTGTGCCCAACAAATTGTCTTCTAAATATGTATGGTTAAATCCACAGAGTAGTGCTGCTCTCACCTTTGGTTAAAGAAACTTCTTTTTGCAAATGGTGGTGACTCAGGAGGAGACTCAAAACTCATCCAAGTGCAGAGAATAAGTGACTATTGAGGGCTTAATGCTAAATGAGACATCTATATCACCCCCACTCCAAGGCTCAAGGAACATTGTGGAAGAGAGTGCAGAAAAAAATGTAAGTCAAAAAAGGGGAGGAGTATCTTAGAACACTGTCTTCTTTAGAACACATTCATGACCTCAGAGCAACTATCATTAACTGTACAAGACCTGCAGAATGTTGGAATTATAAACATGAATTGGAGAACAAAAATAAAAAATAAAAAGACACTAAGGAAGAAAAGGGAGCAGTTGTAAAGAAGAATGTGTTCAGTGGAAGGGGAACAAGAGAGGGTGGACAAGGGAAAGTAACTGGAGGGGATTCTGATCCAAATACATTATACACATGTATGAAAATTCCCAGGATATCCAGTTAATTGGAGACAGGGAGGAGGGGAATCAGGGAATTGGGAATACCAACACATTATTTACTCATTCAGGTTATCTAATTATGAATAATAAAGGTATAACTTTAAAAACATGGCATTTCATTTTTTACCTCTCTTTGTATCTTTCTCAAAAAGCAATTGACCATATTTATATAGGTATATATTTTCTATTATATCCCACAATGTTATAAAGAAATAAACAATTTCTGAATTAAAAAAAAACTAACCTGAAGAATACATTGGCCTAACACTTTTATTTTGTGATGATGTGGTAGCTATGTTTTACTGGAATTTTTTTTTTGAGATGTGGTCTTGTTATGTAGTCCACACTAGCCTTGAAATTGCTATGTATCCTAGGTTGACCTTCAACTCCCGATCCTCCTGCCTCCTCCTTCTGAGTTCTAGGATTACAGGCATACAACCTGCTTTTAATGTAATTTTAAAGTTCCTCAAAGGCTGTTTATCATGAGACTTGCCATTAACATTAGGATTTATTGTACACAGAAAATTGTTATTAGGAGAGGCAATCTGCCAAAGGCCCTGTGTTCTTGCATGTTCTTACTGAGTATGCCAAGAATGCAAAGCCCTGACCACTCTTTACCCAGGCAGATAAATTTTCAGCTGTGCTTACAGTAGCAACCTTGAGGGGTGGGGTAACATCTTTCCTTGGAGACAGAAGAGGTTTTCATCTTCTTATCATGAAAATAGTGAATTCCCCAAACTCAGAGCTTCTTTCCTGCAGTGCAAAGTAATGCATGCTTGGGCATCCATATGGGGGCTTATGTCACTCCATGGGACATGAGAATCATAGGGACACAGTACAAATCAGCATGTAGCTCTGGTTACTGCTCTTTATGGACTGTCTTTAGTCTCTGACCCCAGCAATTTAGTGTTTTCGGCTAGCATCTATTAAATAGTAGAAGGCCAACTTGTTAGATTATAAGTAGGGTAAAAACCCAACTGAACAGTTTTTATTTATTTATTTTATCTATCTATCTATCTATCTATCTATCTATCTATCTATCTATCTATCTATCTATCTATCTACTATCTATCTATTTATTTGCGAGCAGAGAAAGACAGAGAAGAGAGAGAGAGAGAATGGGCAAGCCAGTGCCTCTAGCCTTGGCAAATAAACTCCAGATGCATGAGCTACTTTATGTATCTGGCTTTATGTGGGCACTGGTAAATTGAACCTGAGTTGTTAGGCTTTTCAGGCATGCACCTTAACCACTGAGTCATCTCCAGCCCAGTACAGTTTTTTTGTTGCTGTTTTTTTTTTTTTTTTGAGGTAGAGAGTCTCACTCTAGACCAGGATGACCTGTAACTCACTCTGTATTTCCAGGATGACCTCAAACTCAGTGATCCTCCTACCTCTGCCTCCTCTGTAATGCTAGTGCTGGGATTGCCACCCCCACAATGGCTGACTCACAACCCCATGGTGAATACCAGCAAACCCACTGAGGAAGGCCCTCAGTGGAATGGGGGCAGGGAGAAGGGAAATGATGGTACCAACACATGATGTGTCCATACAAAGCTTCTACTTAAAAAAATCCCAAAGCTGCCAAGATAGATTCACATTTGCTTCTCATGTTTTCTCAAAAATTATTAAATGCCCAGTACTTTTAGAAATAAACTGATAAGTGCTACTGGTTGCTTCTTTTTAGCTACAAAACTTTTATTGTTTTTTAGCAACAATAATGCATATTCATTTTAGGAATATGAAAACTACAAACAAGCAGAATAAAAATTATTCATAATTCAGTCACTGAGATTGTACTTTTATCATTCACAAGTTTTATGTGCATATACGTAATATACAAATGAACTTTTGACTTTAAAAATATGTTTTATATGACTTAGTAACCCTTTTCATTTTCTATACTACCAGAACCTCTTTTTTTTTCAAATCAGTAAATCCCTCTTATTTAAAAAGTAAAGACTTATAGATTGGTTCCAAAGAGAATGGAAATAAAAGTAGATAAGGATACATTTAAAACCCACTAACAACAAGTTAAAAATATGAAAGTGGACAAAGATATACAGGCAAAAGCTACTAAAAGAAAGCTGTATGACAACGCTAATTGTCAGGTAAAACAAAAATCAAGGCAAGCTACATTAAATAGGGATAAGGATGGCTTCGATTGGCCTTCAAACGCATCACTATAAGTTTGTTCCTCACTCTCCTTATCTCATCTACTTCATCTACTTCTCTAAATGTATCCTCGTTTAAATGCCTGTTGTGTATATCTTCTTTAAACTCCTGGAGAGATTGAATCAGCCTTTCTCTAAAAGTTTCTTCTGATGTTTCCTCCTCTACTGGTCCTTGGTCTTCCTCTGGCTTTTCCTCCGGTTTAGGCTCTTCTTCAGGCTTTGGTTCAGGCTCATTTTCTGGTTGTCCATCATTTTTTTGGCAGGGTTTCATCGTGTGTCTGCTTCTCTTTCGGCCTATTTCCCTTTGAATGTAATTATTTTCAGGAAACAAAAAGGAGATCTTAAGTCAGTTAAGTGTACAGGTGCTCTGCACAAAAGTCTCGCCATTTGCATTTAAAATACTTCAGAGATACCATCAGCAAAAAGGCTTTCACCTGAGAAGTCCAGTCAGCAAGCAGGGTCTCCCAGGCCCAGCTCCTCCTACCTCCACTTTCCACCCCCTCCCTTCTCTGTTCCCTCCCTTCAGCATTTTCCAAGGTCCTCCCTCCTTGGTGACTGCTGGCCCTCCACCACCACTCTTTCCCCCTGGCGGGGCCTAACGCAGGGCCCTCCCAAACAGAGTGGGGTCCAGGAGGGGGAAGGAAAACCCGGGGAAGGGAGAAGGGGCAGCGGGGCATGCGACCACAGGAGACTTTATGCAGTTCCTCTCACTTACCTGGTACTGAACGGTTTTGTTTCCCTTCTCCTATTTTGGAGAGAAGAGCAGACCTGCAGACAAACAAGCTAGCAAAGGGAGGGGATGTTAGGGGTGGTGCGGGCGAGCGCCGCCATAGACCAGCCTCACGTAGCTTTCCGTATTTCAAATCTCGTTTATGGAAAGTTGCCCATCTTTTGTTTCCCACAACTCTCCTCCAAATCACAGCTCAAGTTACTTTGTCTTTCTCATCAGACAGGGAATGAGAAAAGCGTATTGTTTCCAAACTATGTATAAAACTGAGGCAAGGTTGGGGATCCTGGTGGATGTCGGAAAAGAAGTTCGAAATCTCAAGAGGATGATTATTTTTAAATTATCATCAACCTCCTAGTCTGTTTTCGGAAACTCTAGGACCTTTCACAAGTGTCCTTTTCTACAGAGCTGAAAGTAAGGGTGGAGAGGCAAACTTAACTAGAACTCCCGAAAGTCTCCACATTAGACCCCCACGCCCACTGGAAACCCCCAGTCAACACCCCATGACACCAACCTGCAGAACTCAAGCAAGCAAGCTGTCTCCTCTTTCCGCTGGCCTCCCACACCGCTGAAGGGAGCTGGTACCCAGATGGAAACAAGGACCAGACTAGCAGGACTTCTGCACACGTAGACTCCTGGTCACATGAGATCTACGTCAGTCAGCTCGGCCCCCAATTTCCACTCCCACCAAAAGCGCGGCAGATGTGGGCCTGTCCTGTACTCCCTCCCCGACCGATCCCCCTCCCAAATACATTTGGTCCTGTCAGTCTTTTCAGCTATTGCCTTTCCCAGAAGGGAGAAAAAATGTTATTTGCAGTTCTCCGATTACTAGAGAGGAACGCAGGTTTTTCTGGAGCTACTGAACTTTTTCTGCTTCTAAAGAATTGACCACTCCTGTCCTCAATAGATTTCTAACTCGTCTCTCCCATTGTACTTCATTTCATCTGTGACTTCATCCTTCGTTGTTGTGGAGCTGGGTGGGTTGGGCAGCAGTTGTAAAAAAAAGAATCCTGGAACAGGACTGATATTTTTGAAGGCAGTTTAAATTTAATTCTTAATACTTCTAATAGTCTTTTTAGATGTGATTTCTTTTCGTAGTCCAAAAAAAAAAAACAAAAAACAAAAAACAAAGCCGGATTACTTTAGTTACATGAACACATGCAAGTATGATGCTTACAATATGATCTGGCAATTCTGGTGCTGTAAAAGTGCATGTTATATTATGATTTTTCTTTAAGGAACATTATTTAAAATGAGGAAAACTAATATTTGACACTTGAACCCTGATAGTTTTATGACCAAACAGCTTCACTGCATGAGGAATTAACCACTTAATCAGTTGTAAGGTAAATATTGTGAATAAACTGTTTCCTTATCTGAAGGAAAGTCATAATAATACACAAGCCCTGAAAAGATTGTTGGGATTTTTTAAAAATATTTATTTCTGAGGAGAAAGGGTGGAGGGAAGAATGGGCTGGACAGGGCTTCTTGCTGCTATAAACAAACTCCAGATGCATGCACCATCATGTGAATCTGGCTTTATGTGGGTGCTGGGAAATTGAGCTGGAATCATTAGGCTTTATGGAACCATCACTTCAGCCCCTGTTGGGATATTTTAATGGTAGCAATGCTGCAAACCATTTTGCTCAAAAAATTCCTTCTCTTTTTCATTTCCTCTGGAAAGCAAGTGCATCTAAGCCCTATAAAACTTAACAATTGATAGCTTAGGTCTGCTGTTAGCTCCTTCTCTGGTTTGGATATGGTTTGTGCCCCTTGAACAGAAAAGTAATATAAACAAACACTCTAGCTTTCTTTCAACTACCTTTTTTTTTTTTTTTTTTGGTGGCCAGTTCTTTATTTCCAAAACCACTTTCTAACCAAAGAATCTGGTTGCCAAGCATACATGAAAGATTCTACAGCAGGGGATGGGAATATGTGAGATGATCCTGGGTCATGTTTAATAGCAGGAAGTAAAGAAGTGCTCAAAATAAGGCCCAAATCAACCTTGATGATGAATATATGCCATAGCCAATGGGCAGAACTCCTATAGCTAAAGGTGGAAAAGCTTGAGCAAAAATAGCATAGCGTTAGACAGGAGCCAAGAGTGTTCAACTACCTTTAAAAGTCCTAAAAACCAATTTTACCATGTTAATAGTCACTTGATTTTTCAGACTTGAAGACTAGTTGGGCTGAAAGCACCGACTCCTCACTTGGGCTTCCAGATACTTGATGCATGTCTAAAATGCCATGAAAAAGCTTGGTATCTGTGATTTTATGTTGTATTTTTTTCCTTGGCTATCTATCTTTAAGTAAAATTTCTTCTCAACTTTTTTATGAAGACATACTGGCCATTTAAGACTTTTTTGTCTGGAACTATAAAACAATGTTGATTTGACATAAATTTGCTTAACTTCTTCTCCACTTCAATGGTGCAAGACACCAAGATAAGTTTAATTTAGACAATTCCTGATTCTAGGCCATTGGAATAGCACCTAGAAATCTCTAGCCATCAGTTATTTCCTGCCGATGGCTCCTCATGTTTTCCCCTTTCCATTCCTGAGTCTTCTAAGATAGACTTTGTTGGCAATCAGCCTCCATTATCTTTGGTTTGCTAGATTTCCAAATAAATCTTTTTCCTTGTTCCAACAACTTCTCCTTGAGTTACTGGCCTTTTAAGGCAGTAAGTAATAGATTTCAATTTGGTCAAAGCCCACTGGTTCATGTGCTGGAAGCTTGGTCTCCTGATGTGGTTACATAGAAGATGATGGAATTTTGAAGAGATGAGGTCCAGTGGATGGTTATTAGGTCATTTAAGGACACTGCCCTTGAAAAGAATTGAAGTAGTTCTCATGGAATTCTGGTTAGTTCTCACAGGAGGATTGTTATAACAGGCAAGCCTGATGTCTTGTATTTCTTTCCTCATACCTGACAAGAATTAGCTTATGGGAGAAATAGTTTATTTTGGATTACAGTTGGAGGGGATATAGTCCATCATGGAGAGGAAGGCATAGTGGCAGGAGTAGAAAGTGGCTGGCCCATGACCAGGAAGCAAAGAACCATGAATGTTAGTCCTCAGCTTTCTCTCTCCTTTTTTATTTACATCAGAGGCTAATAGAATGGTATTGCACACAGTTAGGGTTATCTTCTCACCTCTATTAACCTTATCTAGACACTCCCTCACAGATATGCCCCCCACATTGTTGCCATAGTGATTCTAAATCCCATCAAGTTGACAATCAAGATTAACTATCACACCCCTGGATTGCCTCTCTAGCTTCCTGTCTCGCCACGTAGCTAAGAGCCAGTGGTGTAATATGTGCCCATTTGGAGCATTCACTCCTCTCCTGACCCCACTCTAGACATGTAGTATCATAAATCTTACCAATTATGGTTGGCTGAGCGCCCATAAGGCTCCATGTGAAGCCAGATGTGGTGGCTCACACCTTAAATACCAACATTCCAGAGGCTGAGTTGGGAGGATCACCTGTGGTTTTTGAGGCAAACCTGGGCTACAGTGTGAGGTCTGCCTGGGCTAGAGTGAGACCCTGCTTCAGTTAAAATGTCCATGTGTTAAAACCTTGGTTCTCAAGGTTGCCATATCAGAAAATTCTATGAACCATTAAGAAGTGGAACCTTAGCCAGGCGTGGTGGCTCATGCCTTTAATCCCAGCAGAGGCAGAGGTAGGAGGATTGCCGTGAATTCAAGGCCACCCTGAGACTTCATAGTGAATTCCAGGTCAGCCTGAACTAGAGTGAGACCTTACCTCGAAAAAACCAAAAAAGAAGAAGAAGAAGAAGAAGAAGAAGAAGAAGAAGAAGAAGAAGAAGAAGAAGAAGAAGAAGAAGAGGGACCTTTTATGAAGTCTTAGGTCTTAGGTGGTTGGTAGCATGCCCCTTAAAGGGGATTTTGGGACCAGGACTTCTTAGTCTTTCTTTGTTTTCTGCCTCACGAGATGAATGATGTGTTCCATCACATGACGACTCAGTTGTTCTTGGTGTGGAAATTGTAGAATTGTGAATCAAAATAAGTTTTTCTCTCTCTCTTTTTAAGTAGCTTGGTCATTTCATAGTAGAAATAAAAAGTGAACTCACCGGATCTTAGAATACCCTAAGACCTGGAGCTCAAATCTAAAACCTGCACATGCGTAGACTTCAAATCTGTCTTCCTTAGAGTGGGCCACATCTATATCTTCTGTAGGTTCATTCCTAGGCATTTAGCATTTAGCATTTAGCATTTAGCATTTAGCTAGAGGTGAAATAAATGGTAAAGCAAGTAAGATAGAGCCCTTTACATGTAGCCCTTAGGAGAAAGGCTGAAAAAGAGGAGACTTATTAAATCTTAGCCAGTGTCAAAAGACTAACTTGGGTTTCAGAAGATGAAAGGACTTGCATGGAGAGAGAGAAGAGAAAAAAAGTGTCTGGTTGAAGCTAGGTCCTGTGTGCTACTTACTAGTAGTTGTCCTGCCCTAACTTATGCTTCCTTGCTGCATAGAAACTCATTTGCTCCCTTTTGGGGATATTTAACTCTACTGAGGGTGGATATAGATCTAACTAGGTTCAGTTGCAAGCACGTTATAATATGCTCTGTGATGTTCTAAGGACTTTCTAATGTATTTCTGTATCATGGACTCTAAATAGGTTTATCCTTGATAGGGCTTAATAATTTCACATATTATATGTGTCTGATTTTAGCATGTGGATCCATTCCTAGATATTTATCTAAGAAAATATTTAATGATAACCAAAATAATATACTGCAATAAAGTTTGAGGACCTGAATTTCTAACACTGATCCTTTGGTTTCAACCTGAATAAACAATGGGAAGTGACAAGTGAAAAGCAGCAATGAAGGAACTAAAGAAAACAGAATTTGTTCCTGTCTACAACACACTTTACTGTTAGCATGCGAGCGTGCACATACACATGCTCCCAAAAGTAGTATTCTTCTTGATGATTTTGTTAGAGGATAAAAAGGGCAAATTTCATAACTCTATTAAAATTATTCAATTTGTACCAAAGATCCATACCACTGAAAGTAGAAAATGACAGTATGATATTTAATATGATTATTTAAATAGGGACGAATAAGAAGAAGATCATACCTTATAATAATGTTGAATTAATTATGTAATGACTATATAATTCTAACAAAACATTAAAATGAGGTTATTATGAATGAAATATATGTGTATCCCTAAAAATTATATGTTGAAGCCTAATCCTCAACATAATGGCATCTAAAGGTCAGATATTGGGAAGGAAATTAGGTCCTGATGGTGGAGATGCCTTGAATGTGATTAACGTTCTTAAGAGAGAAAGAGGAGGAGGAATAGAAGGAAGAGGAAGAGGAAGAACATGAGAAAGCTTTCTTCTTCACTCTTCTCTCTGTCCTGTGTTGATACAGTAAGATCGCAGGATTAGATCTACTGGTATGTTGATCTTGGAATTCTCAATCTCTAGGATTGTTGGAAATAAATGTTTTTTCTTTTTTTCTTTTCTTTTTTTTTTTTTTTTGGAACAGGGTGTCACTCTAGCCCAGGCTGACAAAGTCTCAAACTCACAGCAATTTTCTTTTTTTTTTTAATATTTATTTATTTATTTATTTGCAAGGAGAGAGAGAGAGAGAGAGAGAGAGAGAGAGAGAGAGAGAGAGAGAGAGCGAGCCAGGGCCACCACCTTGTGGGGCTGGCTTATGTGGGTGCTGGGGAATTGAACCGGGGGCCTTAGGCACTGGAGGCAAGTGCCTTAACCACTAAGCAATCTCTCCAGCCCACTCACAGCAATTTTCTGATCAGAGCCTCCTGAGTGCTGAGATCAAAAGCTTGAAACACCACACCCAGTTTAGAGAAGTAAATGTTTCAGCTCCCAGTCTACAGTGACTTGTTACAGAAGTCCAAACTGACTAAGACAGAGATATGTTGAGAATACAAGAGTTAAATATTCATCCCTATAAGTAGGAGAGATGGAACATATATTAATTGTATTTAGTACCATAGTTTGTATCTGGAACATTCTCAAAGTACATATGTTAAAGGCTTAGTTTTCATCTTGTACTATTGGATGCTATTGAGAACCTGTAAAAAGTGGGGCCTAGTGGAATATTTTAATACATTCTGAGTGTGTCCCAAAGAAGCACAGGCAAGTCTCTCTCTCCCAACTCTCTTTCTCTTCTTTAATATATTTATCTATTGGAGGGAGAGAGGGGTGGAGGGAGAGAAAGAGAGAGAGAGAGAGAGAGAGAGAGAGAGAGAGAGAGAGAGAGAGAGAGAGAGAATGAGAAGGGATGGGAATGCCAGGGCCTCTTACTGCAGCAAATCAATTCCAGAAGCATCAGTCACTTTGTGCATCTGGCTTTACATGAGTACTGGGGAATCTAGGCTGGCTGACTTTGTGAGCAAACACCTTTAACCACTGAGCAATCTTCCCAACCTCCTCTTTCTCTTTTTTCTTTTGGATTTCATGAGGTGAGTAGCCCCTTCTACATGCTCCATGTTGTACTATGCCATTATAAAACCAAAAATATTTGGGACAACCAACTACCAGCCAAGACTTTGAGCAAAAACAAACATTTCCTTTTTGTAAGTTGATGATCTTAAATATTTTGCTACAACAACAGAAAGTTGACTAATGCAAAAAATCAGAGTTGGTGAGAATATGGGAAAAAAGTATTCATATATACTGTAAGAATGTAAAATAGTATTTTTTGGAAGGTATGTTGGCAATATCAAATTTGAATATATATGTATATATATGCAATAGAATATATATCAGTTTCTTTTCTAGATATTTAGCATACAGAAATACTGCTCTCTAAATACTAATGTCCACACAGTAATTCTACTCTCACTTAATGTCATAGAAGCTTCTCTTTTCAGATGGCAGTGACTACTGGAGACTCAAAACTCACCAAAATGCTGAGAAGTGACAGTGGTGTATGAAGCACTAAATGAGACATCTCTATCACACTCTCCAAGGCTCAGGGACCATGACAGAAGAGGTGGCAGAAAGAATGTAAAAACCAAAAGAAGGGGAGAACAGCTTTGTAATACTGTCTTCAAGACACAAATGGGCTGTGGTATTCATAATTACACAGTGTCTGATGCTACCTACACAAGACCCGCATAATAGGAGAAAAAAATGATGACATCAAAATAGAAGAGGAATGAGTTGGAAAGAAGGAATTTAGTGGAGGGGAATAAAGAAAGTAGTGGAAGGGTATTATGATCCTGTCGTATTTTCTATATGGAAGTTCTCAAAAAAAAAGACTATAAATAGTATTATGTTATTTTATGACACAGATTTTACATACTCACTTGATAGTTTTACGGTGTCTGAATTAAAATCCTCACTACCTGTATGAGACCTAGCTCCTTGAAATGGCTAAATACCTCATATTTGCCTCTATTTTTCCTTGTTGACCTCTAGGAAGTAGTACATATATGAGTAGTGTGAATTATGGTGTAGTGGTTTTTATTAGGTGTCCTTTATAAAATGTCGTGTTCTGAATGCTTGAGTCCCAGCTAATGGCAATTTGGGAGGTGGAATCTTATTGGAGAAACTGTGTTGATGGGGGCAGGATTAGGAGTGTTTATAGACAGCTCCCCTTTGCTAGAGGTTGGCTTACTCTCCTGCTGCTGTGTGTTACCTGCTGTGCCATAGGTGATGTTCAGCCTTTGTTCATGCCATCCTTTCTCCTGTCATCATGGAGCTTCCACTCAATACTATAAGCCAGTATAATATAAACAACTTTCCTCCCATCGGCTGCATTTGGTCAGGTGTTTTGTGCCAGCAATAAGTTACCCACAACAGAAAAGGCCATTATTAACTAGAAACTATGTTCTTCACTTCATCCTCTGACTCTCGCCAAACAAGTCTGAGATGGTCAAGCTATATAAAAGGTATTAAAAACAAGTATGCTTCTTGAATTTGATGAAAGCAACTTAGTGAAAACTTGTTCTAAGAATGGCACTTAGTGTAGTAAAATAATATAGGCAATGATGCAATATTTTGAGTATATTATAAAACAACTTTATTAGTTACCAATTAAATTCTTTTTTTTAAATTGTCCATAATGGGTTACATTATTAAGAGGGCAAACAATGAGTTGTTATCCCCAATTCCCCGATACCCCCTCCCCCATCCCCAATCACCTGGATATCCTCCTCCATGGGCCTTCTGGATCAGTCCTTGTGACAGGGGACCATAGATATCCTAGTATTCAGCCAGGTTCTCCTGGCCCTAGTATGTTGTTACTGCGGGGTGCCATACCTCTGGATAATCTCCCCCACCACGGCTCTCACAATCTTTCCGCCTCCTCTTCCACTCAGTTCCCTGAGTCGTATTAAGGATACGTGGATGAGTATTAAGGCTGCTTTAATGTTGTGAGCTTAGGGGTCTTTGTCGAAAATCATTGGTTTCTGTCTAACTGGCTTATCCTGTGTTGATTGAATGGCTATGGCTGTGGGTCCCTTGTTCATCTCGTCATTCTCTGCACGGTTCCATATGGATTCTACACGATATGACTGGCTCATCTCTTGCCAGGGTCTCAGCTGTCGGCCTATGGTCAATTGGTACAGTTAGATGAGCCACAGCTCTCTCGCTGCATCCTGAATAATACAAACACAATCTCCATCGGAGAATAAGATCAGTGTAGGTTAACAAATATACACAATTCTGGATTACCTAGATTCTATTTTTAGTAGCCTCACTATCAATTGCTTCCATAGTGCATCTTTTCTTGGGAGCCCAAGGTATGGGATCAAGTGCCTATCGCCCTGAATCCCCAGTTCCAGACAAGGGATCCCCCTCATAAGTGGAAAATTTGACCGAATTTAAAAGCTGTAGATTGTCTCCACAGGCCCAGGCTTCACCATTGCACAAGTGCTCCTTTCTTGGTTCGCTGTTCTCTCCTAGTAGGAGGTGTGGTCAGCCTACTCATGGCCGGAGACTATGTTTCATGTCAGTGGTCTCTCTTTACTCCAGCTGTCGTTGATCAGTTTCCCCTGGCAGCTTGTGCAGTGACTTCCAGCATTACACTAACTGCCTTCTGGGGGCTGGATACCATTCCAGACCTCAAAGGGTCTCTCGATGCTGATCGATGGCATTCTGTGGTTTCTTCAGTAACAGGGTTTTGCCTCAAGCCTGAGGAGGGCATTCAAGATCTTTGACAGAATTCTGTCTTGTTGTTGAAACCTCATGGGTCACTTTGGTCAACAGCTCATTGAGGGAAGGAACCGGTGGTTGGAACCAGGGGTTGTCAGACAGAACAAATTATTCACAGGCTTAGACTCTCTCCCCTACCACTCATGGCCTCTCTTGCCAGTTGACGCCCATTACTTGCTCAATAGGTTACAGTATGCTCATGAGGATTTTATGTTTTTAAACCTAATTTGGTTTAGCCTCATGCTTAAGCCATTCCCCTCCCCACATCCCTTACCCCTCATTCATTACCTCTCACTTCTTTCTACTAGTCTGTGTAGAGTTTATGGTTATCCTGGTTAAGGACCATATATGAGGGAGAATATGCAGCGTTCGATTCTCTCTTCTTTTGTGTGTTCACTTAGTAAGATCTGCTCAAAATCAGACCATTTTTTCCTAAATTTCGATATGTCATTTTTCTGTTCAGCTGAGTAGAATTCCATCGTGTAAATATACCACAGTTTCGTTGTCCATTCCTCCATGGATGGGCATTTGGATTGATTTCAATTCTTGGCTATTATGAATTGAGCTGCTATAAATATAGTTGTACAAAATTTTCTGCATCAAGATGTGAAATGTTGTGGGTAGATGCCTAGTAGAAAGATTGCTGGGTCCATTGGTAGTTCTATGTCCATTCTGTCTAGGAGTCTCCACACTGCTTTCCATAGCGATTGAACGAGGTTGCAGTCCCACCAGCGGTGAATGAGGGTTCCTTTTCCCCCGCATCCTCGCCAGCAATGATTGTTGTTGGTTTTCTTTATGATTGCCATTCTGCCTGGGGTAAGGTGGTATCTCATTGTGGTTTTGATTTGCATTTCCCTGATGCTTAGGGATGCCGAGCACTTTCTTAGATGGGACAAGGCCATTTGTGTTTCCTCCTCTGTGAATTCTCTGTTGAGATCAGTGCCCCATTTTGTGAGGGGGCTGTTTGAGACTTTATTATGTATTTTTCTGATTTCTCTGTAAAATCTGGAGATTAGGCCTTTGTCTGAAGAATTAAAGCTGGTAAAGATCGTCTCCCAGTTTGATGGGGGTCTATTTGCTATGAGTATGGTTTGTTTGTCTGTACAGAAGCTTTTGAGCCTGATCAGGTCCCATTGGTTAAGTGATTGTTGCATTTCCTGGGCTCTGGAGATTTGCTCAGGAAATTTTTCCCTACTCCTATTTCATGTAGAGTTCCTCCTATTTTTTCTTCCAGGGTGTTCAGGTTTACAGGATTTATATTGAGGTCTCTGATCCATTTGGAGTTGATTTTTGAGCACGGTGAAAGGAGTGGGTCTATTTTCATTTTTTTTATTGTCCATAATAAATTACAATATTTAGTGGGCAAACAATGAGTTGTTATCCCCAATTCTCCACTCCCCTCCCCTCCCCCCTCCACTGGATAACCTCCTCCATGGGTCGTCTGGATCAGTCCTTGTGACAGGGGACCATGGATAGCCTAGTATTCAGCCAGGTTCACCTGGCCATGCCTCTGGATAATCTCCCCCACCATGGCTCTCACAATCTTTCCATCCCCTCTTCCACATACTTCCCTGAGTCGTGGTGGATGAGCATTAAGGTTGCTCTAAGGCTGTGAGCTTAGGGGTCTTTGCGTCAAAAATTGTTGGTTTCTGTCTCACTGGCTTATCCTGTGTTGATTTAATGGCTGTGTCTGTGGGTCCCTTGTTCATCCCAACATTCTCTGTGGGGTTCCATATGTATCCTTCATGGTATGAATGTGGTGGCTCCTCTCCTGCCAGAATCTCAGCCATGGGCCCACAGTCGGCCGGCAGGTCTAGATGGGCCCCAGCTCTCTCGCAACATCCTTTACGCAGAGAGTCCTGGCGACACTGTTACTCGTCCACCATCTTGCTCCACCCCCTCTATTTTAATTTTTAACACGTGTTTATCCAATTCATCCAGCACCATTTGTATAAGATGCTATTTTTGGCCCAGCGTACATTTTTGGCCCCCTTGTCAAAGACCAAATAGCGGAAGTTACTTTCATTTAAAGCTAGGACTTCAGTTCTGTTCCATTCATCTGACTGTTTTTATGCCAGTACCATGCAGTTTTAGTTACTATGGCTTTGTAGTATGTTTTGAAGTCAGCCATGGTGATACCTCCTGAGTAGGATTTTTTACTTAGAATAGTTTTGCTATCCGAGGTCTTTTGATCTTCCAAATAAATTTAGATATTATTTTTTCTATGTCTGTGAAGAAATAGGTTGGGATTTTTATCGGCATGGCATTGAATCTGTAAATCGCTTTTGGCAGGATTGTCATTTTTACTATATTGATTCTCCCTAACCATGAGCATGTAATATCTTTCCATCTTCTCACGTCCTCCTATATTTCCTTCTTGAGTGTTTCAATATTTTCCTTACATAAGTCCTTTACAACTTTGGTCAGTGATATTCCAAGATATTTGATTTTCTTTGAGGCTATAGAAAATGGAACAGTCTCTCTGATGTCTTTTTCTGTCTGCTTGTCTTCTGCATATAGTAAAGCTACTGATTTTTGTATGTTAATTTTGTATCCTGCCACGTTGCTGAATGCATTAATCACCTTCAAGAGGTTACTGATACTATTCTTTGGGTCTGATATATAAAGGATCATGTCATCTCCAAAGAGGGATAGTTTAATTTCTTCCTTTCCGATTTGTATCTCTTTTATGCCCTTCTCCTGTCTTATTGCTTGGGCTAGAACTTCAAGCATCATGTTAAAGAGCAGTGGTGAGAGTGGACAACCCTGTCTTGTTCGTAAATTGAGTGGAAACTCCTTGATTCGTTCCCAATTGAGAATGATTTGTGCTTTAGGATTTTTGTAAATTGTCTTTATTAAATTGAGGTATATGCCATCTATGCCTATTCTTTCCAGAGCTTTGAACATGAAGTGGTGTTGAATTTTGTCAAAGGCCTTCTCTGCATCTATTGAGATAACCATGTGGTTTTTGTCGTTGAGCCGATTAATGTGGTGGATTACATTTATCAACTTGCGTATATTGAACCATCCTAGTATCTCTGGGATAAAGCCAACTTGGTCATGGTGGATAATATTTTTGATGTAGTGTTGTATCCGGTTTGCTAGGACTTTGTTCAAGACTTTTACATCTAAATTCATCAGAGATATGGGTCTCTAGTTCTCTTTCTTTGTTGCATCCTTGCATGGTTTGGGGATTAGGGGAATGGTAGCTTCATAGATGGTGTTTGGAGTCCATCCATCTTTTTCTATGCTTCTAACAAGCTTCAGAAAGAGTGGTTTCAGCTCTATGATGAAGGCTTGGTAGAATTCAGCTGAGAAACCATCTGGTCCTGGGCTTTTCCTTTTGGGAAGATTTTTTATTACAGTTTCAATCTCTGTGGAAGTGATAGGTTTGTTTAGTGATTTTATCTGCTCTAGGTTAAGTTTTGCTCATTGGTAGGTGTCCAAAAATATCCATTTCTTCCAGGTTCTCTAATTTTGTGGAGTAGAGATTTTGGAAGTATGACCTGATGATACTTCCAATGTCTTCAGGACCTGTTGTGATATCCCCCTTGTCGTTTATGATTTTGTTGATTTGGGCTTTCTCAGTTCTTCGTTTGATCAGATTGCCCAGGGGTTTGTTAATTTTATTAACTTTTCAAAGATCCAACTCTTTGACTTATCTATTTTGTAATAGTTTTCTTGATTTCCAATTCATCAATCTCTGCTCTGAATTTTATTATTTCCTTTTGTCTTGCGCTCCTTGGGTTAGCTTTTTCCATCTGTTCCAATGATCTTAGGTGGGTGGTTAGATGATTGATTTGAGACCTCACTCTTTGATATGAAGGTGTTTAGAGCAATGAACTTCCCCCTTAGGACTGCCTTCACTGTGTCCCATAAATTCTGATAAGATGTGTTATCATCATCATTTAGTACTAGGAAATTTTGAATTTCCTGTTTTATTTCTTGGATGACCCAATCATTTTTTAGGAGCGAATTCATCAGGAGCCAGTATTTTGTGCATTTTCTGGATCCTCTTCCATTGTTAATTTCTACCCTTAATGCATTATGGTCTGATATGATGCAAGGAACTACGTCAATCTTCCTGAGTTTGTTTAGGGATGATTTATGATTTATGATATGATCAATTTTAGAAAACGTCCCATGCGCTGCTGAGAAGAATATATATTCTGTGTCTTTGGGGTGGAATGTTCTGTAAATATCTGTTATCCCCAGCTGGTCAATGGTGTTATTGAGCTACATTATATCCCTACTGATCATCTGTTTGCTTAATCTGTCTCGAGATGATAGAGGTGTATTAAAGTCTCCTACTATGATGGAGTTAGAGTCTATTTTTGCTTTATTTTTGAGTAGGGTTTCCTTTATGAACTGTGTTGCACCCAAATTTGGTGCGTATATGTTAATGATGGTGATAGCTTCTTGTTGGATCATTCCTTTGATGAGTTCTTTTTAATTGATTTTGTTGGAAAGTCTATTTTGTCAGAGATTAATGTAGCCACACCCACTTGCTTTTTACTTTCACATGCCTGATAAACTGTTTCCCATCCTGTTACTCTAAGAAGGTTGCTGTCTTTAGAGGTAAGGAGCGTTTCCTGAAGGCAGCAGATGGAAGGGTACATTTTTTCTGATCCACCCTGCAAGTCTGTGTCTTTTTATAGGGGAGTTAAATCCATTTATATTCAGAGATATAACTGTGAGGTTTGCTCTAAGCCCTGCCATGTTGAAGGGTTAATGGTGGTTGGTTTTTGTGCTGCTGTTATTAGCACAGTGACAGTTATTGTCGTGCCTGATCTCTGATACTCTTCTGAGGTAGATTTCTTGTTTCTTCTGTGTGGGATATGTCGTGTAGAATCTTCTGTAATTTTGGCTTTGTGTTCAAATAGTCGTAGAGCTGGTTTACTTCCTGGAACACTTTCAATTCTCCATCTATTATGAGGGATAGCTTTGCTGGGTACAGCAGTCTAGGTTGAAAGCCATACTTCTTTAGGCCCTGAAAAGCATTATTCCAAGCCCTTCTAGCTTTCATGGTTTCTAATGAGAAGTCTGAGGTAAGTCTGATGGATTTTTCTTTATAAGTTATGGTTTGCTTTTCTCTTGCAGCTTTGAATATTTTCTCTTTGCTTTCTATGTTAGGCATCTGAATTAAAATGTGTCTTGGAGAATTCCTCTTCATGTTCTATCTGTTTGGAGTCCTCTTGGCCCCTTTAATGTTGAGTGGGTTTTCTCTTGTTAGATAGGGGAAGTTTTCTTGAAGAATTCTCTTGAAAATATTTCCTATGCCCTTAGCCTGGGCTTCTTCTCCCTCTGGGATCCCCATGATTCTAATATTAGGCCTCTTTATGGTATCCCATAGATCCCTCAAATTTTGCTCACTTGATTTCTTGAATTTATTGAAACCTATGACATCCTTATTAATTCTTTCTGTCTTGTCCTCAATGTTTGAGAATCTGTCCTCCAGATTGTCAACTCTGGGTCTGGTTGATTCAAGGGAGGTTTTTAACAACTCCATTTCATTTTTGGTTTCCTCTATAATTTTGCTTATAGTCTCCAAATCTTTGGTGAGATCCAATTTCCAGTCTATTTTTGTTTTTGCTTGGGATTCTTGATAATCATTTTTAAGTTTTTTTAAGTCCTCATCAAATTTAAACAATTGATTGTCTAGCTCCTCTCTTAGTTGATTAATCTTTAATTCACTTAATGTGTTTCTGAATTCATTCATATTTCTCTCCATTAAATTTATTCTGGAGTCTAAGCTTGAGTTAGAAAGCTTCATCTCATTCATGTCTTTTTTTCATAATTTCCATATCCGCCATTAGCTGCTTCATATTTGCATTGCAGTTTTGGCCAGGAGTCATATTGTTCTCTCTTTGTGATTGTGTATGTGCTGCCTCTACTCCTTTGCCACTTTCCTGTTCCATAAAGGGACTAGGGGCCCTGGGTTGGGGCGTTCTGTCTTTGATTTCTGTGGGTTTTTTCCTTTGATTTCTTCCCATGTCTAGGTAGGGGAGTGGGACTCAGGCACACTGGGGAGTGCTGTTCAGCCCACTTTGCTTCCAGTGGAAAGATCACCAGTTTTGATCTTAAACAGATTTCTTTCCTGTTGCGGTGTTCTGCACCCAGCCATTCTCAGATCTTTACCAGTCTGGATCCCTCTGTATGTGACT